>WWET01001145.1:300978-315756 GCA_011038615.1 Limnodynastes dumerilii
TTGTATTTAATTGGCTGCACATAACCACACCCACTTTTGGAACTCATTAAGGTTCTGTTTTCTGTTGAACCTCAGCAATAAGTGTTCTAATCCCGCTCACTTCTGTTTTGACCCCGCCTATACTTGATTCCCTCCCAGGAGGAAACTCTTGATCCAAAGGATCCACATCTGACCTGATTCCCTCCCAGGAGGAAACTCTTGATCCAAAGGATCCACATCTGACCTGGAAATTTGTCATTTGCTCATGCACTTTAGCAAAAAGCGCTCGTTTTCCGATCCTAGTGTTTGGATAACGCCCATAACAAATCATAAGCACCATTTCCATGATACAACACAGGGGATTAGGCCGCATTTGTCTTTGTATCTTTGGATAAAGGGAAGGTATCTGTATTGTGTTGGGCTATAAAGGCCAAAGCCGTAACTAATGGTGTGCAATAAGGGCAGTCACCTAGGGAGAAGAGCTGGACATCAGTAAGTTCATTTTTAAGGTTACTTATTCAAGGTGGGGGGGGGCGCTATTTTTCCTTTTTGCATCTGGCACAAATGGGCCGTATGCAGAGCTCCGGGCGCATTGCATATGCGCCCGGAGTTTACAGATATGTGTTACTGTGCGTGCACAGTCATTTTGTAACGCCATCTACGTTTCTTTTTGCAATGTAGATTGCGTATACGCGGTCTTTAAGTCATATAGATGGCTGTGACTTGGGTCTCTCTTGCCTTATACCCCATTTTGTGGTTTCTTTCATATATTGTTACATAATTTGAGATTTTATTCAGCTTCCCCTCTGCAGCGTGAAATCTCTCAGTGAGAAGAATCGGAAACTTGCATCACTACAAGAACAAAGCTTCAAACAGACTCCATGAATTGTTCAACTTCCTGTTCCGTGCTGTGATCATAAAACCCGTTTCGTTTCAGCCCGACCTACACTTGTCAATGCAGCCTCCTGTGCGTTATCTCTGTTTATAAGATAGAGTAATGCAAATAGGATACAAATTTCACACCCTTACAACACAGAACATAATTTATTATACGGAACATACAAAGCTGCAGTGATGCTGATCACAAATGCTGTACGCCTGTTATTGCAAAATAAATGACAGCAAAATTGTGCAAGTCTAAATGGATTTATGCGATTAGATGTTGGTTGATGATATTAGGACCTGCTTACCAACGGTCTCATGGGTGTAGCACGCGTCTTTATACAGATCCCTTTGTGGCACTAAAGCGAAGACTGTCATCAGTTTTTGGCAGTTTCTGGACAGATGGCGTAGTTCCCGCGACTGCTGTCTGTGTGAAGAGTCCAACTGCGACAGGTAGGTTTTCTTGATCCTAACCCTAACAATCTCCTTCTCTCAATCTAATTTTAAGCCTCCCCCAACCCTGGTCCGGATTCACAGTTATGTAGTTTTCCTCTTACGTACGTTCTTTTAAGAATTAAGCTACTATGCATGCGTGGTAGCTTATTTACGTACGTACCTACCGGACTCACCCTTAAACCTCCCCTCTCCGCAGCCTAACTTTAACCCTCCACTAACCCTAATCATCCCCTTACCACAACCTAACCTTAAACCTTATCTCTCTGCAGCCTAACCTTAACCCTCCCCTAACCCTAAATATACTCCTTATGCAGCCTAACCTTAACCATCCTCTCTCCGCAGTCTAACCCTAACCACAACAGGTACCTTGTCAATATAAGACCATTTAACATTGTACCCCTTTGAAATATTCTTTATTAAAAAGGTGTAGGCACCGATACAGACACAATTAAGCTGTCGGCTTTATGAGTTTCGAAAATGGGTCACTGATTTGGCAACTGCATCCTTGTCTCAGAACATCCAGGAGACTCACGAAATTGTGGGACACTCTCCCGCATTTGGCCCAGGGTGGGGCTTGGCGCTATGACTTGCATCATCACTGTACAATGCTGGGATTGTGAAGCAGGGGGTGGGGTTTGATGACATCAATGTAAAAATTACAGCATTGTGGCTCCGCCCTCTACATCACAATGCACCACCGCATCGCTCCGTGGAAATGTCATCATCAAGACTGTCAGCTGTCTCCAGCAAGTATGTAGCAGGACTATAATGAGGCAGGGTTGCCGACTCTCCCAGAATATCCAGGAGACTCCCAAAATTTGGGCAGTTCTCCCGGGAGAACTGGCAAATCTCCTGCAAGTCTCGACCCCCTAATAAACTCTAGTGTAATCCAGGGTTGCCGACCCTCCCGGAATGTCCGGGAGACTCCCGGAATTCGGGCAGTACTCCCGGTATCCCGGGAGAGCCAGCAAATCTCCTGCAAGTGACATGAGGCCCGTGGTTTTACTGAAACCACGGCCTCAAGTCCTGCCCCCCTGCCTAGCAACACTAGTATACTAGTGTTGCTAGGCACAGGAAGGGACTTGATGACGCAATCTGCTGCATCAAGCCCTGTCCCAACCCCTATTGCAACTAAAAACGGGTCAATATGAGAAAGGGGGTGGAGCCTAATGACGTGATTTGCATAACAGCGTCATTAAGCCCCGCCCCCTCCATGCGTCGCTCGCTTCTCTCCGGGATCTCCCGGAGAGAAGCTGCCAAAAGTTGGCAACCATGGTGTAATCCCTAGAGTTACTAGGGATGGGCGGGACTTGATGATGCAATGAAACCCCGCCCACCCCCTAGTACACTAGAGATCACAATAGTGCATAAATCGCATCATTAAGCCCCACCCCTTGCAGGCATCAATGGCTTCCCTCTGGGATCTCCCGGAGGGAAGCCTTAAAAGTCGGCAACCCTGTAATGAGGGAAGCTTGAGCGTTTTTTTTGTATTTTTTTAATTCAAAATGTTCCATAGATGTAACATGTATTGCTTCCAGATTCTTGTTATTTTAATACTTCTTAATCTCATTTTACCCTACTTTAAGCCCTTGGTGAGAAGTCTAACTTTAATGATGTGATATTACAAATGCATTTTATTATGCCATTCTAACCCATACTTGTGCAGCTCCCTCTGGTGGTGATTGTTGTAAATGACCGTGTAACTTGATGACAATGATGTCACTCTTTTCCAGCTTGACCTGTATGACTTGGTACTCAATCGACTTTTCCTGTGTTTCCAGCTTAGTTTCCGATTGCAGTAACCTCCTCTGAGTAGATTGACCCAATTTAGGTTTAGTACTGAGGCAACCCCTTAGCATTAGTATAGTAAAGTCATGTTACTGGTTCCTGGTGAAAAAATATGGCTGCCACTTATTGTAGCTGATTAGTATATCTTCATAAAAATCGCAGATGGACACCTCCAACCTTCCCAATGGCCATACATCACTTTTAAGTTTGATAAGTGAAAACAATACATAAAAACTTAGTGACGGCAGGTAAGGGCCACATGGCCCACCCAGTCTTCCCAGTTGTTTATTTAAAACTGTACTGACCCTAGCTCTTATTTTACCTTTAAATTATTTTAAATTTAGGATATTTTTATATTTATACCAAGCATGTTTATACTGTTCTACTGTATTAGTCTCAACCACCTCAGATGGGAGGCTATTCCACTTATCTGTCACCCTTTCAATGAAGTCATATTTCTGCACATTTCCTCTGCACCTATCACCCTCCACTTTATACGCATGCCTTCCTTCTCTATCTGGGTACACCCCTTGATATATGTGAAAGCTGCTATCATTCCCCCTGTCTCTTCTCTGCTCCAAGCTATATATGTTACTTCCTCTAGTCTCTCTCTGTATGCTGTGTGACACAGACCATGGACCATTTTAGTTGCTCTTCTTTGCACAGCCTCTAATGTATTTATGTCTTTCTGGAGATATGAAATCCAGAACTGAATCCAGTGCTCTAGGTGAGGGTGTACCAATGACCTATAAAGTGACATGACTACTTCTCTCTTTCTGCTACTAATTCCTCTCCCTATACAACCAAGCATCTGTCTGGCCTTTCTCATTGCTTTGTTACATTGCTTGGCTACCTTTACAGGAAATTGTGACCCCTAGATTCCTTTCCTCCTCAGCAATTTCTAATACACTTAATCAATGAATTTATCACTTGACATAGTACAGAAGGGTTACAGATTATATAAGAAACTGAAGGCTACAGGTGAGTGGTTTGAGGGCCCCAGGTAGGTTTCTGTGGGCAGAAGTAGCCACAGCTAATGTCTCAGAGGACTACAGAAAAGTGGTCTGATGGCTGAAAGTAATGATGTGAAGTCTAAAGGTGAGTGCATTGAGGGCCTCAGGTGAGTGAACTAAAGGGCACAACAATGGCTCTAAGGGCTGTGTATGTGTGTGTAAATGGTGGATTTCCTGTTTGAGGTAACTTGTCCCTGTGATGGTGCAGTATCTGTGACAGGATGTACAAGGAGCACAGCTATACCAGACCCCAACCATCCTAGGTGTCTCAGAACCCATCAGCAGTCCTATATCACAGAGATTGCCCAGCACAATCCAGATGATTGCTAAACAGGCTCCTTAAACTGCCCTCCCACAGCGATCTATAGGGATGGAGGAAATTGTCTTTAATGAAGCCCTAGAGATATCCTTGATTCATCTGGTGGAAATTAATGTTGCAGTACTATAAAATGCCCTTATACCGGCTGAATAAGCTTCCGCATTACACTTCTTAGTCTTTTATCATTCATTATTAGATTTGATTCATTTATAGCTAAAAGCAGAGTCAGCTCTGGTGAATCCTATCCCCACAGCCAGCTCCTCTCTGGTCTGGAGAATTATACCCCTGTCATGGATGATGCTAGCATATCTGGCTGCAAAAAATAAATTTGCGCCCTCCTCTTTTATAAATATTATAATCACACTGCTGTGCCCGGGACAGGAAAATGGAGGAAACACTGACTTGTCCCTCTGATCAGGTGACTGGTCACATGGGCTAGACATCAGCAGAGGTCCTTTAGCCCACTTGGATCTAGCATCTACCTACAGCACAGGCTGCTGCTGCTGTATTGAGGACAGGCGCTGGCTCTCAGTTGTCACAGATCTGGCTAAATGTCAGCTCTGAGAAGCAGGGGGATAAGCGGCGGCACCTACCCAGCATGGCGCCTGGATGTCGCTCCGGCCCTGACACCTGTCACATCTCCACCAAAAACCTGGGGTTTTTGACCTGAAATCCGGGTATTTGGTGGTGATGTGAAAGGTCCCATTTTCCTGGACCTGAGTCTAATGACCTGGCAATCAGACCTAGGAAAAAAGAAGGGTTTTTCTCAGGTCACACAGTGTGAAAGGTCCAGGGTGATTATTCAACACGGGTCTCTCACATAAACCCTTATTGGAGGGATTTGTTTACTATTGCTATTGCGGCATTAGAACGCCTCTTTGTAACTATACTACTCTATGCGGGTATGAATATATACCAGTGTTACAAAGCAACACTTTTCTATATCTTATCTTGGTCATTCTATGCCTATAAATTACAATGAGCACACAGGGCAGGGTGACCTGCCATCCATACAGTGTTTACACATGGTGGGGAAGAGGATAATGCTGATCGTACAGGTTGAACCTCTATGTATGACCATATATACACATCGGCCCCATTTGACGTGGTGCTGCTGCGTAACAATTGAGGTAAAGTCCAGGGTATGGAAGTCCCATAGAATTTAGGATTAAACAGCGATCGTAAATCAGCGGAATTAGTTATGATCATAGCAGCGGCGTGCTTGTGAATCCAATGTTTAAAGTTACATGATTATCTGACTACTGAAAAGCAGCCATAAAGCATTATTTTTTAAATAATGGTCGGATGATTGGATTTCCCAGTTTGCCTGTTCCATCCATATAATTGTTATGCCAATATTTTGCACTTTTATTCAACAGATTTTTGTGAGTAGATACACAATAATCTGAGAGATCGCCTGAAATATCGCATAGCGCACGGTTCTGATATCAGATGCTCTAGAATATCAGATACTACTTCTGACTGGTCCGATTATCAGGCCAGCGTTGCCATCTTTACCCGTAGAGGATCCATTGCTGAAAGGGACTCTTTAAAATTTCTCTAGTGTGAAAAAAGACAAATGACAGGAAAATATGTTCCATGCAAATCATGCTATAACCAAAAATAATATTAATACATCAAATGAAATAGATATATTAAAATGTATTTAGATTTCTGCTTTTATTATGTGAAGAAACCATCACAATATTCCTGATGACCTCTGGGTCTGATGCCAGTCATACACTGAACAGGAATTGCAGTGTATGACTGGCACATTGGCAGAAATGGCTCATATGATCAGATAAGACAAGCCTGCGGTTTGCTGGGTCACCAGATAATTGGTCAGGTCAGGTGTAAGCCTGGCCTAAGTGTAGCACCCTGTCTCCATGGTTTGAGGGGTGCATGGCTGTAGCCATACACCCCATTTTTCATGGTTTCCTCAGTCTAGTGTCTAGAGAATAAAATGAGGACTATTGGACATTATGGACAGTTGGGACCCACTATACCTGTGAATTGAACATTCCATTGACTCTTAATTGAATCTCCTGGAAAGAAGTGTGGGCAGAATAAGGTGACCCCCATATAATTAGTAAATACCATATAGTTTATAAATCTGTTACATAAAACATACTTGCCTACACTCATATAATAGATTCTAGTGCATTTCATTAGCATCATGTTTGGACATAGGCACCGACAAACAGACATATAAGTCCATTGTTTTCATTTGGGCTGCAGTAAAAAAACAAACAAACCCTATGCTGTATTCTAAGCGCAGGCAGAGCAGGGATCAGGGATCCCTATGAGTGGAAGACAATCTACCTGCAGATCAATGGACTTTGTGAACTCCAAATAGGTGCCTTAGAGTTTATTCTAGACTATGCTGCCACCTGCTGTCCTTACTAACTACTGTATCTTTATTGCTTTGTAGAAGGGTTTTATTTTCAGTAACACAAATTTAATGACTGTACACAAAGAAAGATGAGATCTAATATGCTACTTTCCAGCTACGTGAAATACATAGCTCTTTTATATGTTATTTTATAAAGCAAAATACAACAACCTATAACTCCTAATATTCAAACGTGTGACGGGGGGCAGGTTATTATTTATTTATTATTTATTTATTAACAGGTTTTTATATAGCGCCCACAGATTACGTAGCACTTTACAATGTTACAATCTTTATAACAATACTGGGGAATAACAGACAGACTGGGTGGGTAAGAGGGCCCTGCTCACAGGCTTACACTCTATAGGACAATGGGTTTGATACATAAGGGCAAGTGCTATATATCACACAATGGACCAGCCAGGGTGTATGACAAAAGTGCTCAATGCTCTGTATGCTCCAGTCACACAGCAGTGTTAGTAGCAGAGATGAGGGAATTGTAGAACAGAGAGCGTGCGGGTTTGTGTTTGTAATGTGTTAAATTGTAGAAGTGGTCGATAATGTGGTATTTAATGCTTAGGGTGGTTGTGGAATTTGATAAGCTTGTCTGAAGAGATGAGTTTTAAGGGAACGCTTGAAAGATTGTACAGTAGTGGATAGTCTTAATGAGCGAGGAAGGCTATTCCAGAGAGTGGGTGCTGCCCGGGAGAAGTCTTGCAACCTTAAATCTGAGCATTTATGAGGTACAGAGGTGAGTTGTAGATCTTGTGATGATCTGAGAGAACGTGCTGGGATATATAGATGAGTTTCCTTGTTCAGACGTCCCTAAACACTGAATAAGTGACATAGGCCCAGATCCTGACCCCCGCACGCACGTAAAGTCCATGGCAGATGTTCTGACACATGGGACTTACACTAATGACTTGCGTAAGTATCCTGTCGGACATAGGTGAAGGTCCGGCCCATAATTATTGTGGGTGAGAGCTTGGACATTATAATCCAGTTTTGTAAAGCTGATAAATTTGGAGGCTTGCATTATGTATGTTATGCAAATGTAGGGTTTAAGATGGATCCATAACTGCGCAATGTGAGTGTTTTCCGCATGTGCAAAAAATGGGTGTGATTTGGCGGCACAATGGTCAGTTTCCCGACAGAGCATCCTTGAATGGCGATTGCCGGTAATTGCTGGCAGTCTCCATTATAGAAAGCAGCAATGCTGTTCAAGAGTCAATAAGATTCTTGCGCTGACAGGTATTTTTCCTAACCTTAAACCTAAGAAGCTTAACACTAACGTTAGCCCGCCGCAGCTTCTCAGCATTGGGAATGGGCAAAATAATTCCCGTTCCCAGTGGCAATATTCTATTTGCCAAGCGTTTCTGCAATGATACAGCCATCATTCAGCTGGCGGCTTCATCACTGTTGCAATAGGGCCGGCTGGGAAGTGGTCTCTCATCGCACGTACGGCCTTTAGGATGGCTCTGGGATCCACCATTGTAAGGCCACTGCTGTGGTTACGATCAAACTTCTGGATCTAGCCCTCAGTGATTAAATTAATTTTGGCGGACCAAAGGCAAGGGTGTATCTATGGGTTCAAGTGGCCCCCCCACCAATTAAGGGGAAATGTTATGATGTGGGGGGTGCATTGGGTAGTAGAGCTTATCTGATTCTTCTTCTCCACTGCCTGTCATATAGCCGAGGAGAGCATTGCACTGTGTGACTGTGCTGTCATACAGCAGAGGAGAGCATTGCACTGTGTGACTGTACTGTCCTATAGCTGAGGAGAGCATTGCACTGTGTGACTGTACTGTCCTATAGCAGAGGAGAGCATTGCACTGTGTGACTACTGTCCTATAGATGAGGAGAGCATTGCACTGTGTGACTGTACTGTCATATAGCAAAGGAGAGCATTGCACTGTCCTACTGTCCTATAGCAGAGGAGAGCATTGTACGGTGTGACTGTACTGTCATATAGCTGAGGAGAGCATTGCAATGTGTGACTGTACTGTCAAATAGCAGAGGAGAGCATTGCAATGTGTGACTGTACTGTCATATAGCAGAGTAGAGCATTGCATTGTGTGACTACTGTCCTATAGCAGAGGAGAGCATTGCACTGTGTGACTGTACTGTCCTATAGATGAGGAAAGCATTGCACTGTGTGACTGTACTGTCATATAGCAAAGGAGAGCATTGCACTGTCCTACTGTCCTATAGCAGAGGAGAGCATTGCACTGTGTGACTACTGTCCTATAGATAAGGAGAGCATTACACTGTGTGACTGTACTGTCAAATAGCAAAGGAGAGCATTGCACTGTCCTACAGTCCTATAGCAGAGGAGAGCATTGCACGGTGTGACTGTACTGTCATATAGCTGAGGAGAGCATTGCAATGTGTGACTGTACTATCAAATAGCAGAGGAAAGCATTGCAATGTGTGACTGTACTGTCATAAAGCAGAGGAGAGCATTGCACTGTGTGACTACTGTCCTATAGCAGAGGAGAGCATTGCACTGTGTGACTGTACTGTCATATAGCTGAGGAGAGCATTGCACTGTGTGACTGTACTGTCATATAGCTGAAGAGAGCATTGCACTGTGTGACTGTACTGTCATATAGCTGAGGAGAGCATTGCACTGTGTGACTGTACTGTCATATAGCTAAGGAGAGCATTGCAATGTGTGACTGTACTGTCATATAGCAGAAGAGAGCATTGCACTGTGTGACTGTACTGTCATATAGCTGAGGAGAGCATTGCAATGTGTGACTGTACTGTCATATAGCTGAGGAGAGCATTGCAATGTGTGAGTGTACTGTCATATAGCTGAGGAGAGCATTGCACTGTGACTGTACTGTCATAAAGCAGAGGAGAGCGTTGCACTGTGTGACTGTACTGTCTTATAGCTGAGGAAAGCGTTGCACTGTGTAACTGTACTGTCACATAGCTGAGGAGAGCATTGCACTGTGTGACTGTACTGTCATATAGCTGAGGAGAGCATTGCACTGTGACTGTACTGTCATATAGCTGAGGAGAGCATTGCAATGTGTGAGTGTAATGTCATATAGCTGAGGAGAGCATTGCACTGTGTGACTGTACTGTCATATAGCTGAGGAGAGCATTGCAATGTGTGAGTGTACTGTCATATAGCTGAGGAGAGCATTGCACTGTGTGACTGTACTGTCATATAGCTGAGGAGAGCATTGCACTGTGTGACTGTACTGTCATATATCAGAGGAGAGCATTGCACTGTGTGACTGTACTGTCATATAGCTGAGGAGAGCATTGCAATGTGTGAGTGTACTGTCATATAGCTGAGGAGAGCATTGCACTGTGTGACTGTACTGTCATATATCAGAGGAAAGCATTGCACTGTGTGAATGTACTGTCATATTGCAGAGGAGAGCATTGCACTGTGTGACTGTACTGTGTGTTATTCTACCACTTCACTCACGAGGGAGCATCTAAGTATCTATAGCCCCTAATACGGACGTTTCTCCCGGCATAATATAGTGTAGGGAGAGGGTGAGATGAGAACATAGTGGTTGTCAGAGGAAGTCTGCTCACACCTGGGCTGTCGACGCGCGTTTCGCTTCAGGCTATATCAAGGCCTGTGAAGAGCAAAGCACCACCGTGAGGTGTTTTTTTTTTTTTTTTTTAACCGTGAGGTGTTTTTTTTTTTTTTTCTGAGCCTCTAGGATCAGGGCTTCCTTACCGAGCTAAGCTATATCACTTACCTGTTTATCTGAATCTACTATAACTATATCTCCCTTTTGATATTTTGCTAATAAGTTAAAACACATTTGTGTGCAATAGATATATACATATGTGTATGGGAGTTTTTTGACTGTAGGGTGATGAATGCAATACTGTATGATTTGTCTGAACTTATTAATGGGGATTTTGGACTGCCTTCATACCTAAGAAGCTCATGCATATACGTAGCATTTAAGAATGTAGTTGAACAGGATCTTAGGACTGGATCCAGAGTTAATAACGTCAGGCCAATTACACACGCAGGGTGCATATGTGGCCTTATTTGAAAGGACAGCGCATGTTACGTTAGTAACACTAGTGTACCTAGCATCATACAGAACTTAGTTCCGTACAATCAAGGAAAAGAAAAAAACCACAGCTCTAAAACCTAATATATAGGATATATAAAAAATATATAAATTCACCAATGTTGAATAAACAATACCGAGCAGTGGTAAAATTACAAATTTTAATATAAAAAACCATATAAACAAACTAAAAAGTCACAAACATTAAATTAGTGCACAGCTGGAGTATAATGATAATTTGCGCAGGCAATAAAGACAATAAAGACACACAATCGGGCTGCAAAATGGAATATAAAGTCCATATAGCTATAATAGCCTCAATGGGGCAAATCCAGAACTACGCTTTTCCGCGATTTTACGTGTGGCAGAGACTTAAATTTGCAGATACGTACGCACTGCGCATGCGCACCATAGAAAATACGCACATTCACGTAGCGTAATTGTGAACGTATGGGAAATTCACGTATGTGTCACGTAAATACTTACGTGTGGGCGTGCCAATTTTACGTTAGTCAACAATACATGCGTTTTACGTGAAGAAGGCGTGGGGTGGTATTTAAAGTGTACAGTATGGGCGTGCTAAGCTGCGTACGTTCACGTAGTCAGTATGTCCGTTCGCGGACGTACTCTGTTACGTTTGAAAAAGTTAAGGTAGGGTTTGGAAAGCGTATCTTGACAAAATACGTCCATGCAAGGGGTGTGCCGAGGGGAGTGTAACGAATTTACGCACACGAAAATACGCTCCGCGAATAAACGTACGGCAAACGTAGTTCTGGATCTACCCCAATGCTGGTAAATAGGCTTGGTGAAGTATCACTGATGAATTGAGGTATGCTACTAGGTCTGGTAACTGAGCAAATACTGTTAGATATACATGCACACTGCGAGCAGTAATTAAGATATCATAATGGATGTAATAAGCAGTGAGTGAGCAAGTAACTGTTCTCCGTCAATGGTCACAATACTCACTGTCCTAATAGGTATCCCAGGCTGAAACAATACCTCCTTAGCCCGATATTGTAGTGTGTGGTATAGTGAGACTGAAGTTGTTCTCTGTGTGACAATCGTCACTGGTACTCACTGCCCGTATGAAGTTTCAATGGCTGGTCCATCTCAAACTTCCCTTTTACGTAAGGGTCTTACTTTTTCTCCGGACACTAACCCAAACCTCTTTGATTTATTCCTGGAGTTGAATCGATATATTCGTACATTATGTCGAAAAAAAATATTTTCATTCCTAAAAAAATTAAGAAATATAGTTCGGATTTGAATTGCATTGTTTTGGATGTGGATGAAAAGGAATGTCTGGAAAATTTAGAAAGTTTATGGTCTGAAAATTTTGTGGACCAGCAGTCCAGTTTGGATGCTCTAAATATTTTTGATATTAGCCACTCCCCCTCTCGTAACAATAAGCTTAACATAGAAACATAGAAAGTGACGGCAGATAAGAGCCACATGGCCCATCTAGTCTACCCATTTATTTATTCAAAACTATACTGACCCTAGACCCTATTTACCCTCAATTTGGTTTACAATTTAGGATACCCTTATATTTATCCCAAGCATGTTTAAATTGTTCTACTGTATTGGCCTCAACCACCTCAGATGGGAGGCTATTCCACTTATCTATCACCCTTTCAGTGAAGTAATTTTTCCGCACATTTCCTTTGAATCTACCACCCTCCAGTTTATATTCATGCCCTCGTGTTCTATTACACCTTTTCTTTTGAAAAATGGTACCCTCCTCTAGCCAGTCACAACCCTTGATGCATTTGAAAGTTGCTATCATGTCCCCCCTCTCCCTTCTCTGCTCCAAGCTATACATGTTTAGTTCCTCTAGCCTTTCTTGGTATGGTATAATAAGTTCAGAGTACCCTCTGACTTTTTTCCTCTGGGCCAGAGAAGCTCGGCGATTCAGTCCTTCTATAGAAATACAAGAAGTATGTTTGGCCTCAGATTCTCGAAGTTTAAAATGTACTAATTTGTCGAAATGGGAATATAAGGAATTGAACATTTTACAAAAGGATTCGTCCAGAATTATTCGAGCTACAGACAAGGGAGGGAGTGTGGTGGTCTTGGATAGCCAGGACTACCACACAGAATCATATAGACAACTCATCCTTTAAGGATGAGTCCTTTTATAAACATTTAGCACTGGATCCCACTAATGTGTTCACGAGTGAGCTCCGAAGTATTTTGGAATGGGCCCTAGAGAAGGGGGTGATTACCAAGGAAATTCACCGTTTTTTATTTGTTTCTCACCCTGTCACTCCTATTTTATCATTTACCCAAAGTGCACAAGTCCCTCACAGCACCACCGGGACGCCCTATTATTTCAGTTATAGGCTCACTCACCTCTAGTTTATCAGGTTTTGTAGACACTTTTTTTTACAAAAACACGTGGTCACATTTAAATCACACATTAAGGACACAACTCACTTTCTCAACTTTATTAAGGATATCAAATGGGAACCCACTTTTGCTTTCCTCACTTTAGATATCCAAGCACACATTCCTCACATTAAAGGGGTGGAGGGAGTTGATTATTTTCTCAAGCAGGAATCGGAGTTAGATAGTAATTTAAGGATTTTTCTTTTGGAAGCTATTTACTTTATATTAACACATAATAATTTTCTTTATGGCGATGATTTTTACTTACAGATCGTCGGTACCGCAATGGGCAGCAGGTTCGCCCCAAGTTTCGCCAACCTATATATGGGCATGTTCGAAGATCTCATGATTTGGCGAAGCAGGTTTGGGGCAAACCTGGTGCACTATGTGCGGTACATAGACAACATTTTCATTGTTTGGAAGGGGTCACAAGATGAAGCGTTTTCTGTTAAAATAAAAACGTAATTGTAAGACCATAAAATAAGGTATGCTTCTCTTTATCTAATATTCGCAAATGCGTATGCGAATATTCGCATTTGCGTATAGTTATGAACGTTTATGAAAAATTCACGTATTGCCTGGAAAGGATGACGAGGGATCCATAAAATATGCTTCTCTTTATCTAATATTCGCAAATGCGTATGCGAATATTCGCATTTGCGTATAGTTATGAACGTTTATGAAAAATTAAATTCTTGCCTGGAAAGGATGACGAGGGATTGCCACGTTGCAAAGACCGCGAAAATATGAACGCGCCCATTCATGCGATCACATGTGTGCGAGCGCATTGGAGCGCGCCCATTCATGCGAACGCACGAGCGCGAATTTTCGCGCTCTTTTCACGTTTGTATTTTTAAATATACTTTCCACGAATGTTAAAATTGTGTGATTAATTGTAAATGTAAACTTTAATTTTTGCATCGGTTTAAACTTATTTAATTAACTTTTCCATCTTTGTATGTTACTTTATTTAAGTTTTTTACGCCAAACAAGTGATATTAATATTTAATATGTAATGTTTGTACTTGCTAGAATCCTTGTGATAAGGTGCGCATTTTAGTGTTAGTTGTAAAATTGTCGCTAAATGCGTTTGCAAAATATGAGCAATCATAAAAGTGTTGAATATTCCTGTTACTGTAAAGGGATCAGATTTGTTTACTTTTCATTCATTAGACAATGGGATCCCACCAATGGGATCCCAGGGATAAGAGATCATAGCTCCATTGTTCTAGAATAAATAAAAGCTGACTCTTAGAAACAGACAGCAGAGGAGTTCTGGATTGAAACCTTGAGAGTGGACAGATCTGATCCCTGAATACACTGGTAAGAATCTAATGTATTTTTGGCTATTGTAACATATGTTTGATTGTTAAATTGAAGTAAACATGATGTGACTATTATTGGAACACAACCTGCGTCTGGTTTTCCTTATTGTAAAATACGCATCTATTGAACTACATTGCGTATGCTATTATTAATTCGCATTGCGTGCGAATTTATTTG
>WWET01001145.1:325083-346956 GCA_011038615.1 Limnodynastes dumerilii
CCTGTGGCAGTGTATGGTGCCGATATCGGGACCTTTCCCCCAGGGGAAAATCGTCCCGTTTATCGGCAGCCACATGCTGGGAGCGATAATCGCTCTAGTGTGTGCCCAGCTTTACATAGGAGATTTAAAAAGGCAACACATTTTAAAAGGTTACAATAATAAATAAATGTTGTTTATTGCGATTTGTATCATTAGATCAATGAGTATTTACTATTTATCCAACTTTGAGTTCATATCACCATAGCTGGATTAAATATTGATGTATATTGTGGGAATAATAGGTTCCTTAATTATGCAATATCGAGCAGTTGGTAAGAAGTTTTTAAAATATTGTATTATATGTTTTGCTCTACTTTAATTTTTTTTTTATATGTCCCCAATATTAGAATATTAAAGATACCTTGGCATCTATGTTGTTATTAATAAATAAAAAAACGAGTAAGATCGTTATTAAAGCCTATGGATCAATTAACGGGCACCTGTGAAATTGGTTTTAAATGGAGAAGACCCATAGGACACAATAATCCGCTTTGAGAAAGTCCCAGCACGGGACGAAACGTGTCGGACGAACGCCTACTATTCTGAAGTGCAGGTCTTCGGTCCATGGGTTACGTGAACAGCGGGTGGCCTCCGCATCGTTCCATGTGACGATTGTCACATGGAGAACAACTTCAGTCTCACTATACCACACACTGAAATATCGGGCTAAAGAGGTATTGTTTCAGCTTATACTTATTAGGACAGGGAGTATTGTGACCATTGACGGAGAACAGTTACTTGCTCACTCACTGCTTATTACATCCATTGGGCACGAGAAGTATGGTGTTTCTGGGACGCAGAACCATTATGATATCTTAATTACTGCTCGCAGTGTGCATGTATATCTAACAGTATTTGCTCGGTTACCAGACCTAGTAGCATACCTCAATTCATCAGTGATACTTCACCAAGCCTATTTACCAGCATTGAGGCTATTATAGCTATATGGACTTTATACTCCATTTTGCAGCCCGATTGTGTGTCTTTTTTGCCTGCGCAAATTATCATTATACTCCAGCTGTGCACTAATTTAATGTTTGTGACTTTTTAGTTTGTTTATATGGGTTTTTATATTAAAATTTGTAATTTTACCACTGCTCGGTATTGTTTATTCAACATTGGTGAATTTATATATTTTTTATATATCCTATATATTAGGTTTTAGAGCTGTGGTTTTTTTCTTTTCCTTGGCTATATTTATTGGATGAGCTGGTAAGACTCTCCCCACCGACAGCTGCTTATATTATACCATACTACATAATACTAGTACCAACCTAGGTGTTCTTTACGATCACCATTGTTCTTTAGTTCTGTACAATGTAATTTCTGAAGATATGGGCTGTGCTACCCCAGGCGGGAGGAAGCATGATAATTGTACAGTGTGTGGGAGGGGGCTAACACACTCGTGCAGATCAGCAGTTGTACAGATTACTGATCCGCACGCTTTAGTTAAGGCAGCCCGCAAGAGCGGCAGGGCGCCTGCACTCTTCTCTCTTGGTAGGAGAGGCAGAATCCCGTATGTACGGAAAGTGCGCAGGAGTCTGGATCTGGTCCATAGGCATGCCAGTGCAGCCTTGTGACCTTTTTAAAAAGAGTGGGGATTGGGGGGGGGGGAGATTTAAATGATCTTGGGAGGGTGTAAGGAAGGGATCTCCGTGCGTATATTCCTTCCTAAGAAATAAAATAAACATTGGCACTTAAGTAAGCCCAACGCCACTCTTAAGTGCCTTAAGAATGGGTAATATGGGGGAGCTACCTAAAACCTAGGTATCCGCACCTTCTTATCAGGTCACTTGTCTCAAGAGGGGAGCTTTTCTTTTCTGTCCACCTGTGACTGTAATATTGTAAAAAAAAATTCTATACTAATATTATATTTCAATAATAATAATTATTGTCTTTTATATTCGCTGGCACAAGATAAACCTGTTTTAATAGTGAAATAAATTTATCCAGTGGTTTGCAATTTAATAGTTGGCGTTTTTGTTTTGTTTTTTTTGTTGAAAATACTCTTTGAACTTCAACTTTCCTTAATTCCTTGTACATATTAATCCCGGCTATTGTACCCTCTCCACTCTGTATATTTTGGTTGTCTTAGACCTGTTTGTATTTATTGAGTAAAACTAACGGATTCTAAGCACAATGTTATCTGTCTCAGTGCGATGTTTCTGTGTTCTAGATGCTACTTTAAAAGATACTTATTGCAGATAAAAAGGGAATGTGGATTTCCACCGGGAAAGAGGCACTATTTAGGATAACACTGTTATATATACATATATCCAAGGCTGATATAGAGATTATCATGGACACATTTTATTCCAAGTGCTCCGGTACAAGGACATTTCTTGTGCTAATGTAAACGGTTACATAGTATGGATTTTGCCTTATAGAAAATTCAATGGTTAAAAATGTTGCCTCGTTTTAATTCCAAGGTCACAATAAGGGAGGTCATTGTCATCTACACCTCGATCAAACCATGTTGAATTGCAGGGGAGGCAAATGTCAACTGTTGTAAACAGTATTAGAGTTGAGAGGTGATGTTTCCTATCCCAAGCCTAAATAGAAGTATAAGAGTAAAGCTGGTCAGTATCTGTGTGCAATAAGCTAAAGCAAAGTATTCTCCTGGCATGCATAGAGTGACATTAATTTGACTCCCCTCATAAATTCAACATTGGTTTGCCCAGGTGTAACTTTCCACCTGATTTCCTCTTAACTTCCGGTTCGGTGAGCTGTATGTACATGGTGGTTTTTGTTGCATTTCTGTCACACAGTGCTGGGTTGCGGCTTTGGTTCTGACTCGGTCTGTGTGGAGTTTGAAGAGTCTCCCATGTTTGTGAGTTTCCAGAGGGTGTCACGGGTTCCATTCCCTCTCCAATGAACACTTGGTGTCTCGGGCAGGGACAGATTGGAATGACGAGACTCTCACTATAAAATGCAATGCGGTATGTAGTTGCTATATACCTTCAGGCTTTCCCCCACCTTACAGGTTTTTGAGCGCTCTCTCAAAACACACCTGTTCAGGATAGCCTACCCCTCCAGCACTCCCCACTCTCTCTGTACGCTATGTATACCTCTCCCTCATCTCCTCCGCCTCTCACACCAACTGCCCAGGTCCTCTCTTCTTATACCATCTGTACACCCCCATTTTAGTCTGTACGCTTACGGGCAGGAACCTCCTTCTTTCTATTACCACCTCCACCTGCCTTCTATACCTCGCTGTGCCTTCCTCTACCCCATCTTCCCTTAGGATCATGTTAGCCAGTATTAGGTTTCCTTGTTAGTCAGTTCTAATTTTATATTTGAATATGTTGTTTATTTTATGCCCTGTATATGCTATCTATATCTTGTGGCCCCTATAAATAAACATTAATAACAACAATATATAAAAATGGATATGATAATGGAGATGATAATGATAAAGCGGACACAAGATTGTGTAATAAGCCATTTTATTTACAAGTAAAAATAGTATAAAGGTGAATAGATATACCATACAGCCAGGTTATCCTTAGTGGTTACAGAGCACCATTTTATCCTTTCCTCACCCTTATATATCCCTAAAAATGTATCAACTTCAAATATAAATAGCTGTAAAGAAATGTATATATACATGTTAATATATAAATGCGTACACTTATTTCCGTGTGCAGCGACATTGACATAAGTGGCGTTTATCAGTATGTACAGTAACATTAGAATGGATTTATGTTATGTAAGTGTATGTACAAATGGAGGCAGGAGCATGTAGTAATACACAATGTGTATATACATTAGTATATTCAGTGCATGTACATTAAATGCTTCTTGTGCGTCCGCTGCTGGTTATTTAATAAGAATATAAAATCTTACTTGTCATATATTGAGATGACATGATGTAAGCCCTCTGCTGCTGTCAGCTGAAGGGTCGGACCAGAGCCATAGCACTAAATTTTAGCGCCAGGGACAAAAAAAAAAAAAAAAAATATGGTGCACCCTTTATTAGGTAACCAGTTTAACCTTTAAAATGAGTTTGTTGGTTCCCCACTTTGGTTTTCCGCCCTGGACGACCCATCCCCCCATCACACACCCCATGTCATGATCCAACCAGGTAAATGCTGCAATGTATAACAGTGGTTTTTTCCCTTTCCAATATTGCCTAGCACAGTCTGGCTAATAATTTGCCATTTCAGGAACGTGTTTATAGTGGTTACATTAAAGAGCAGCTGATGTTTGTGTGGAGGTAGCCATTTTGTAGCAGAAAAACCAATGAGAATGCAGCAAAGCACTTTGGGCAGCCAATAAGATTACAATGTGTCATACATTCAGGCTGGATAGCTGGTTCTATATTGGTCTGCTCTCTGCTTGCATTTAAGTTTCCTTTAAAAATGTACCTATTAAGTCATTATTTCCTATAGAAGACTGTAGACAGGATTAAAAAATTCACATCAATTGTACGGTAGTAGCGCACTGGTGCTTAGTGCCTTGTGGTATATATAAGCCCCAGTAAATTGCTGTGTATTAGCACCTTCTATTAATACACAGTAGTGAAAGCAAACACTGGATTCTTGTCACACAGGTTGTAACATGAGGGCCAATGAATGCAGAGTTCCTATATAGGGAGTCACTATCCTTACTGCTACTGCCATCCACAGGTAATTTATAGAATGTTGTAAAAGTGCAAGCCTTAAAATAATCCCCAGTCACTCTTTCACATGTGTAAGACAATACAACACATGGAGATAAGACAAAAACTCTATATGAACTGTCATAGACAGATCAGTGACCCACCTTTACTAAATAAAGGAATGCACAAGTATTGCAAGGGGTGGGTGGGTGGGTTTTACATATCGCCCCCTCTTGTGTCCTCCTGCGTGCATGGTTGGACGTTACGGTAGAGGAACCTCCACTTAGTTTTGCCTCTTTGCAAGCAAAAGTAACTGGTGATTCCAGCCAGAACATCCAATCACGTGAGACCGATCTAGAGTCAGGAGGAAATGCACAACAAGGTACAAGCCTGCACCTCGACAAACCATGTTGCAATGTGAAGGATGCAATTAACTTCCATATTTTGCACACAGGGAAAATACTGCCTGACTTTTCTTATTGCACACAAATACTGAAAAGCTTTTTTTCAAACTCTAATTTAGAGTTGAGCTACAAAATATCTCTCAGCTTATGCTGTTTGAACATTTTACATTTGCTCCCTCTACTGTGTAACATGGATTTGTCAAGGTGCACAATGTAAAGGAAAAGATGAAACGAGATAATACAATTTGATGGCAGAGATGGATCGCACGGCCCATCTACTCAAACGCTTATTGATCCATAGCTTTTTTTTATTTGATCCTTAGCTTTATATTAAAAGAACTATACATATTTCTATATATAAAATTTATATATATAATATATAAAGACCCAGAAAGGGTGTAACAAATGTAAAGAAATACGCACATACATAATATATACATATAATGCAAATTAAACAATAAAATATACTGAATGATAGAAAAACGCCACACACACACAAAATAAGAATTCTATTACTATGTGCCTGACGTAGACTCACAGTGATGGCGTCCATTTTGCAGGCTAAACCAACATTCCTGGTGAAAAAGCCGAATTCAAGTCACTAAAAACCACTGCGCTGGAGCAATCACCGGTGAAGTGTTTCGCCACTGGCTTCTAGTAAAGTGATTCTGCATTCTCATCATACACATTGGTTCAGAACACAAAATGGCGGCTCAGTTGACTGATGTACCTTACAGAAACCAGCAATTAGAACTGCCGCTTCAACAACACTTCCTACCGGTAACTTCCTAACGTTATTAGAAGCGTGGGCATATGTGGTTTCAGAGAAGGTGGTAAACCTTAACAGTGGTATCCTAAAACATTTAAGTAAATGAAAAAGGTATAGTCAAGACGTCTCATGAACTAAAACCACGGAATAACCTAAGACTAATTAGAATGTTATTGGATGCTACATAGTTCTAGCTCTCACATGTTACGGTTATATATATATGGCCTAGTGGACCAGTAAGTCAGATATGTTTCAATGTTTTGGGCATAAGTGTGGGACCACATAAAGACAATGGGCCATATTCAGACCACCGGATGTATTGCATATACGTCCAGTGTTTACCGAAATTGTATACTGCGTATGCCTAGTAATTTTTTTACGTAATCTACATATCTTATATCATATCTTAAAGACCTCATATCCACAATCTATGTACCAAAAAGATACGTAGATTACGTTAAAAAATTACTAGGCATACGCAGTATACAATTTCAGTAAACACCAGACGTATATGCAATATATCCGATGGTCTGAATACGGCCCAAAGTGTGGTCCCTCACAACAATCCTGGTGATAGGCAATGGTGTACTTTTTACAGCTATACATGTCTCTGCTGGTCATTATGTTATAGGCCAAACACAGGCAACCTTTGGCAAAATCATAATTCCCATAATGCTTTGCATATGGCTATACAGTTGGGGCATGCTGGGATTTGACAATGCACAACACCAGGAGTGCTGCAGGGTCAGGTAGATAGGTGGATCTGGAAAATGTTTTGTAAAATAATGAGGTTATAATGCAGGAGTAGAGAACAGTGGCTTTCTTCATCAGGAATCGCTAACAGGTCATGTGTGTGTGTATGAATATACAAGAGTCATTTTTCATTCCTTAGAACAGGACTGGATTCTCATAATAAGGACAGGTCTGATTACCGCAGACACAGAAGTCAGTCCTGATTCCCTCCTGTCATTTACAACTATTGCACAGAACCGGCATCACACAGTTTTTCCTGGTTCATTGTGTTGTTTTAACTAAGTATCAATGTGTCACTAATTCAAGATGATAAACTAACACCCAGCCAACCCTTATTAATGCCAAAATACTCACTGGCCACTAGGCTCGTGTTGCAATGACAAGTGCAGGTAGCATGGGTCTCTATCCAATGACAGAGGAGTGACCAGGTGAATGGGATTAGTTATTGCACATTATAAAAGCAGGGATTACGATCTTACGCCCCTATCTCTCGCTCAGTCGCTGCTCCCTTCCCGAGCGTCCTCTCCAGCTTACGGTGTTTTCGGGGAGCAGTGGGAGGGGGCGGCGGAGGGTCCTCTCGTAAAATTTGCCGGATGCGTTGAACGCACACTGCCGTGGCGTTTCGTGTCTCTTGGGAGAGCTGTGATAGGCTTAGGAAGCCATGAGGAAGATCTTCTACCACATGGAGCGTGACTGGGCGAGAGAGGGCGCGGAGCCTCTTTGCGAACATGACGGCGTCGTCCAACATGGGGTCCAGAGCACAGGCCTGCGTGGGGAGAGAAGCACACGGTGTGAGACGTCAGGGGAATGATCATAGGACAGGCCTGGCCAAGCTGTGGCTCTCCAGGTGTCACAGCATGCTTTCACTGCACAGGCATAGCTTGTACATGATAAAGCATGCTGGGAGTCGTAGTTTCACAACACCTGGAGAGCCATAGGTTGGCCAGATCTGCCAGAGGCTAAAGGGCAATGTCACATGTTGTAGCTATCTAAGCACTAGGACTAGTTTTATTGCAATACACTGCAAGTGATACCCATAGTATGGCAATGGCTGGCACTGAGCCGTGTCTGGGGATAATGATGAAGTGCAGATGAAGTTCTCCCTCCATTTTCCCTTTGAACCTTGCCTGTTGCGGTAAATATGATTTATATGTTTCCATTGTTCTTTTTATTTACTTGAGGCATTCTCTGATGGGTTCACCTTTTGCCATTACTTAGTGTATTAATTGGTGTACACAGGATCTCCCGGAGCTGCTTTTAGTAGACTCAGCTTACATGGATCTGGTAGCACGAGGGTAGGAGAGACTGCATACTGGTTTCTCCTGCACAGTTTATTCATGTTGGGCAATGCACACAGTGGAATCCAGTTACAAAGGAGGGAGAGCACTGCTTAGTGGTGAGCACTTGTGCCTCACAGCACCGAGGTCAATTCCCGGACTAGACCTTATCCGTGTGGAGTTTTTATGTTCTCCCTGTGTCTAATATGGGTTTTCTTCCCACACCCAAAAAACACATTATGAAGCATTTTCATATTGGTTGAGCACTACCATATTCCCCCTCTAAGGGCCAGATTTACTAAGCTGCGGTAATGGAAAAGTGGAGATGTTGCCCATAGCAACCAATCAGATTCTAGCTCTCACTTTCCTATTACATACTAGAAAATATCAGCTAGAATCTGATTGGTTGCTATGGATAACATCTTCACTTTTCCATTCCTGCAGCTTAGTAAATCTGTATGTTGGGGACAGACAGGAGAAGCAGTTCCCCATTACACATCCCCTCCTCTCTACTTGTACCATTCCATCCCCTCCCAGTATCCCCATTAGACCACTGTTGAGTGCTGGATCAAATAGTGTGCGTGTGTGACTATATAAATAATTGTTATAAAATCACTGGTAGAGAGAGAAATCACTCCAGTATTACCCACATAACCAGTACACTACATCCGGGTGCCAGACTATGTGGCTGTCTGACAAGCCCTTGTTTGCGATATACAAGGTGAGGAGACGCAACGTTCAAATCTGCTCTAATCAACAGCTAGAACAAATTGTAAACCCCAATCCCTGCCAGGCAGAGAGAGGCGCTGTACAGTATACCATGCCTTTCTTGTACTCACCACTATGTGGACAGGAGGAAGACCCTGCAGCATGCTGTCCGGAGCCAGCAGAGGGGACATGTAGGGGTTGTGTACAATAGCAGACGTCTGCAACGTCATGTTAGCAAAACCGTTCTGGGAGCGCAGCGGCTGAAACCCCTCTGGAAAGCCCAGCATGCTGGAGTTGGAGTGTGAGGATGAGTGATCCTCATTGGAGTGCGCTGGGGGAATGTTCTCCTTGGAGTGCGTAGAAGGTTCTCGGTCACAGGAGTGCTCCGCCTCGCTCTCACTCTCCGTCAGGAAGAAACTGACCTGGCCCTGTGGGCTGGCTGGAGAAAGTGGCTCTCTGGCTCCGATACTTGCTCCCATTGACAAGTAGGATGGCGATTGTTGGCCATTCGCAACACTGCTGTCCTGAGGGCCAGTCTGGGCTCCGTTATCGGGGAGCTTGCTTTGGGCTCTGCTTTGTCCGCTGGGCTCTCTGTCCTGGGCGCTGCTCTGATCACTGTGCTGATGCCGACTGAGATCCTGATAGGTTTTGCTCTTTAAGGACACCTTGCGGTTGATGGGTCCCTCCTCTGCCAGCGCTGCCTCTGACACACTTTTACGCACCGTTCCTATAAGAACAGAATTATACAGCAATAGTTAGACATGATGCTTCTACAGAAGCAAAGTGAATAGGTTAACCATAGCAACCAATCAGAAGATTCCAGCTACCATATTCTTTATGAAAGCAACAATCTGATTGGTTGCATGACGCAACATCTAAAGTTCTCAGGTTAGAACCCCCAAACACTGGCTTTGAAGCTGAAGCCACTGACCAGCGCGGGTGTTGGCCTTGTTGCCCTCCATCAGGTTACTCAGCCAGGACGTGGCCCCCTGTCGGATGTCTCGGAGGAATAGCGCCGTCCCTCTCTTGACTTGACTCACGGCGCTCTGCTTTTCGTCCACTCGGTCATCCGTTGGAACATGCTCCGTGCCTGCACGACAACAAGGTTTTCAGTAACCACGTCTTAGTTAGAGGCCATGCAGACCCCTATAGAGGGTTGTCGTTTCACAGAGACCTGATACCTGCGTAGGCGCTAAGACACTTGGACAGCACACTGAGCGGGAGCAGCGGATCAATCAGGGTGAGGAGGCGGGAAGGCGATGCTGTAGCTTGTAACAGGGTGGCTGGGTAGGCCGCCATGATCCCATCAGGTAACCTAATACCGACAGAGGCTGCGCGCAGGGATACGGTGATACACAGGTTACCTCCAGCGCTGTCACCGGCCAGGCATATCCGCTCACCCGTGGAACCTGGCAAGAAGACGTGAATAACAGTCAGAAATTGTCTGATTTAATTACACAGATTTATAGATTCTAACAATAATGGGCCCGATTTCAAGTTGTATATGTAAACTTCTACATACCTTACAGCACCTGCTCCATATTACCGTATAAATTGATTTGAGCAACCTCAGGGGGCGCTGTTTCAGAGTGGCTGTTTTGGAGACTTGGGGACCTCTGCCGGGTATGTGCTCTCAATTTAAAAATACATGATATATGACCCAAAGTTGGGACAGTTTTAGAGTTAGGACCAAAACAGAGAAGCCTTGTAAGTGGCTGTGGCTTATCATATATCTGTATGATGTGTAATGTAAGTAGCTGGTGGCTTATAATAACTGTATAATGTAAGTGGCTGGTGTCTTATCATATATCTATATAATGTAAGTGGCTGGTGGCTTATAATATCTGTATAATGTAAGTATTCCCTATACCTTACAGCACCTGCTCCATATTACCATATAAATTGATATGAGCAACCTCCATTGTGTGTGTGTGTGTGTGTGTGTGTGTGTGTGTGTGTGTGTGTGTGTGTGTGTGTCAAGTGCATGCAACTTCACAGCAATGGACCAGCACTTCCTAATATTTAATAACTGATGGAGCGTAGTTTCTCACTCCATTCTGAGAGTAAAAATAACACCATCTGAGGATGGCTTTATTGTAAGAATTCCAGCGGTCTCTCCATATACCTCCCTTTTCCCCCTCTTAATAGCTGTTATTGAGGCAGGAAAAGGGACGTATATATGGAAAGACTGCTAGACTATATATGCTTGTAAACTAAAAAACACACAAAATAAACCCTTTTACTAACAATGTATTTTTTTTATTTGAAATAAAAAAAACAATTACAAACAAACACACACACACACACACACACACACATTTATATATATAACTGTATTCTGTCACAATTGTGTATTTTCCAATGGAGCATTGGGAGTAAATAGCCTAAACACTATACTGCACCAGGTGACTTCTCCCTCCAACCCGACTGCAACCTCTGCTAGAAACTGATATTAATGAGCCAATGTCTGGAAAAGTGGCACTAGGGTAACAAAATAGTAAATCCTATCATTTATCTTTGTTTAAATAGACCAATCTAGTGTATAGAATTATACAGCCAAATAATTTTCAATACCTTCTCCACTGAGCTTAAAATCTGACCTATCTACCAAAAGATTCTGTGCTTGCTTCACTTTACTGTTTTTCTGTGATATCTTTATAGTAATATTGTATTTATATATACTATGCTGTCCATCCCTACCCTGTATATCTGTGCTGTATTTTGTACGGCGCTGCGGACACCTTGTGGCGCCTTATAAATAAACGATAATAATAATAATAAAAAAAGATAACACTGCAATGAGGAAACCCATTGTCTCCAAACTCTGATATATCACAATGGATGAGAAACAAACACCTTAATGCCCCCTAGAGCGCTCGGGTCGGCAATTATGAAGAATCCCGAGGACCATGCTCACCCAGCAGCTGACAGTTCTGAAGCGCCCAGCAGTAAGCGTAGAAGCATTCCTCCAGAGCCCTCGGGAAAGGAGCCTCAGGCGCGAGAGAGTAGTCCACGGACAAGATAGGAGCCTCCAATTCTTGAGCCCAAGTCCTCAGGTATGGTTCATGGGACTTTGAGGTCTGAGCTACAAAACCCCCACCATGGAAATGGATAATCAGGTCAGGGGAGAGAGGTGCTGGGCGAGGTCTGAGAATGTGGTCCAGGCTCAGGGGACCCTCCGGTTTCGTGAAGGCGTTCAGCTGTTCACTCTCCTGAAACAGAAATATATGTCAGGAAGACTGGAATCCCATGACCCCAACCCCTCACTAAACAAATCTCTGTACCTCGTCCTGGGAAAATGAATGGAAACTAACTGCCGACATAATTCCTCTGCTGGATGCTGTACATATCACAGCACTGATCAGCATGTGACTGTGCTTTCCTATAATAAGTGGTGGCTCTAGAGCAGGGCTGGCCAACCTGTGGCTCTCCAGGTGTTGTGAAACTACAAGTTCCAGCATATACAGTTAAAGCATGCTGGGACTTGTGGTATGTAGAGAGCGACAGGTTGGCCAGTCCTGCTCTAGTGTTTGCAAAGCAGCCAATGGCATAACACTGATCATATAACAGTCCATGCAATTTGGATGTCATCTTTAAAACGCAAATGTGTTTTTTGTTTTTTTTTCTCCTTTTTTATTTATGTTTCAATAAATAGTAAATTTATACTCTGAACCGTTTATTAACCTATTTAAGTTACTTTGGATCTCCCCAGCGCGGCTAATCTGTTTTATATATCTTTAAAACGCAACTGCAATGTAAGATGTGTAGCGCCTACAGGTATATTCCTCGGGGCTTTTGTCTTTAGATTTTTACAACAATTTCTCAATTACGAACCTGTCCTTCGCGTAGCTGGTAAGAGATGAGGCGCATATGTACTGGCCCTGGGCCAGTGTGTGCTACTGGAGGGTTAATGGTGACCGTGCGCTGTGGGTCAGATGACAGCGGCATTTCCAGCGTCTGGGGCGGAACAGTCAGAATCTTGTTGATACGGACGGTGGTCGAAGCTATTCCAACAAGAGACTGCATGGAGAGACCAGAGGAAATGAATATAGAGTTACCATAAAGTCACTAGTCCAAATATCGAGCTTGAATGATCAATACAATCAGGGGGTATGACATTTCCTGTCTAATAATACAGAACTCAATGAAACAGGTCATTCACAAGCACCACACAGAGGTGGCACCATCCACCAATCACCCACCGTGAGCACCTCCATCTCTGTGATGTTCCAAAACGTTTTCCAGAAGTTCACGTCCAGGTTCTGTGTGATTCTCTCAAACTCCGCTCCTCGTAGCTCGGGGTCAATGGCGTACCTCCCGCTTATAAAGAAGGAGCTGGCAGCTACACCTGCATGGTGAGATGTGGGCATGAGCTCTATAACACAGGCATCCTGACACAGATATAATGATCCCTCTATTTAATACAACTACTTAGAGTCCGGTAACAAACTGAATCTTATTAGTTATCTGCATGCTACACACTTACCATAGTAAGTAGAAAGAGCTCCCTCTGCTGTCAGTGAGAGCATTACAAGGAGGAAGAGGGGAAACAGTCACATTACAGCACAGCTGGTGTCTTACCAACACATACAAACATGCTGCTACGCATAATATTAACCCACAGGCCAACATGCAGACAAGAGCAAGACAGAGCATGCAACAGGAGGTTCCATAGCTGTGTGTGTGTACGATCCATAAGCACAGGATAAGGTCAGGGATTGGTACGAACGATTAAACACTTGGGGCAGATCCAGGACTACGGCTGCCTGTGTTTTTACGCTTGCCGCGTGTAAAAGTGCTCATTAGTACTTATTGCACATGCGCGCGGCAGATGTCATGCCACGTAACTCAGAGCGTAAGGGCCTTCATCGTAACTACGGATGAAGGGGCGTGCCAGCCATACGACACCCGTAATTATGCTTCGGAGGCGGGGTGAGGCATTTAAATCGTACAGTATGGGCGTGCTTAGCTGTGTAAGTATGTTCATCCGTTACGAACGACAGAAGTTACGCATGGAAAAGTTAAGGTAGGGTTTGGAAAGCGTAAAACGGCAAAAGTACGTACGAGCAAGGGGAGCGCCTAGTAATTACGATTGCGTAAACACGCTATGGTTGAAACGGAAAGGGAACGTAGGTCTGGATCTACCCCTTTCTGTATAATATTTGCATATAGCAAAACCATAGCGGACTGGATCCACAGTGTCAATATAAGAGGAAAACAGGTGGAAAGTTACACCTAGAAACCAAAACCATGTTTAATTTCAGGGGGAGATAAATTAACTTTATTCTTTGCATGCAGGAAGAATACTTTGCTTTTGTTTACTTGCACATAGATACTGAGCAGCTTTACTTTTATACTGTTAATTATATTTGCCTTAGACAAATCACTTCTTAAGTCTATTAATGTTTCATTAACAGAAGCAATTTTCCTAATTAGTATTATACCGCTTTCACATCACCACCCTGCAATAACCCGGTATTTTCAACAGCAAGCAAATCCCTCCAATCAGGTGTGTTAGGTGAGACCCAGGTTGAAAAACCTGGACCCTGGTACATTTCACATCACCACCAAACCCGGGTTGTTGGAGCCTTCACCTGGGTCTAAGGCCAACAACCCGGGATTTTAGTTGTGATGTGAAAGAGGTATTATTAATAAATGGTCCTGGAACAAATCTCTTTAGCATAAATACAACAATTGTTTTTTTTATATTTTTTTGTTATTTTTTAATTAATTTAGTTTGTTCAGTGAAAATATGACAGGGATTTGTCAGCATAAATCACCCATCTACATAGGTTCCCTAGGTAATTTATTTTATTTAACATGTAGTAACTAGATTAACAACAGGTAACCTGAACTGCATTCCACTAGATGGCGCCAAGTAACATACCATTCATTCAATATTTAGGAGAGATTTGATTATGGCATCACACGCAATTAGGTGTTATTATTCCTGCAAGCTTCCAAAAGCCAAAACATGCAATGCAATTATAAAGAATCAGAAAACAGTGCAATAGTGCCTTATAGTTATAGGACTATAAGCACCCAGGTCCGCAGTCCTCCTCCCAATATGGACTTACTTATGCCAGATTCATGACGCTTGTAATTCTCCCCGAATGACACCAGTCCAATGGAGATTGTCTGCAGGAACGGGCGAATGGATGGTGTAAACTGCAGGTAGGAAATGAACAACGGGAAATGAACACTTGACAGGCTACGTATAAACACCAAAAACAATTAGAAGACACTCAGACGCCAGGACAAAGGTCATAGATTTAAGTAAAGGGATTAGGTTATGGGATAGTGGATGGTCAAAGGTCAGAGATTTAGGAAGCAGATGTCAGAGTAAATTAATAAATGTTTGAGAAGAGTTTGGTTTAAAGCTCATAGATTATATAAATAATACACTTGTAATACAATTTTATACAATAATACAATTTTCAAGGTGCCTGGTAAATAATTTCCCAATACACAAAAAAAAGACAAATGTTGAAAGTCGTTAGGAGAGAAAACTGATGAAATTCATGCCGTAATCATGGATAAATACAATAATTGTGCAATAACCACATTACAACAAAACAGGACACGGACAGAGATGATTTAAGAGACACACAGCTATGAAAGAGGATATTATATTTATCATGCCTATACTTTCACACTGGATCATGGTCAATGGCATTATTCATATTAAGTGATGTGTTAGTAAACAAGGCCACCTTGAGGGTGGTAGGTTCAGAGCAGAAAAATTATTTGACTTAAAAGGTAGTAGATCAGTGGAATAACCTCCCAGTAGAACAATGTAAACATGCTTGGGATAATTAGAAGAATATTCTAAATCTCAAATTAAACTGAGGGTCAAATGGAGTCTAAAGTCAGTAAAGTGGCGGCGTTGTGGAAGTCGGGAATTGGTACCAAGAGGACACACCTAAACTGTACATACTCCTACTTGTGAGCACAAAGCAGTCGGAAGTCTGGGTGAGTGGTAATGTGTTCTGACAGGGTAGCACAGATGCGTACACATTAGAAGAATGGAAAATTGCCTGTGATCTGATCCAAACGTACAGCATAGAGGGCAGAGCTGGATCCCTGAATCAAATCCTAGGTTTCTTAATATGGACACACACTGCAGGATGTCACCGGCTCTCAACATACTATTGCTCTGCGCCCACCCTAACAGGACGGCACAGGGCCAATCAGGCTGGATTTGATCCAATAATTGATCAGTGAGTTATTGGACCATTTAGACTATATTGAACAAACTGAACACATATGTATATCAGACATGAGTAAGCCTGAGGCCTGTTCACCACATGTACATTGTGTTTATATAACCTCATCTCGCTACCCGTCACCTAGGTGGTTCAGGAGTGAAGGGAAAGCACAGCTGAGTCAGTCAAGTGCATGGCATTAATACAATCTCTGTCCCATCTTAGATAACACGTGTGATGTCATCACAAGTTCCAGAGAAGATCAAGGTTACAGAGAAAATTGAGAATGGAAACAGCAGAGTTCCAGGAAAAGAGAGTGAATTGCAGAGAAAGGCAAAGTGCACACGGTGCATGACACTAGAAGACAAGGAGAAATGAGTAAGACGGGGTGCAAGACATCAGTAACGGGGCTGACGGAAGGACTGATGTGAAAAGAGTAAAGATCAAACTGATAAGAGGAAGCCTAGTACACAGATCAACTACAAGTACAAAATGTGCTATAAACTAAAGTGCCCAATCAGATTCTTGCTTTCATTTCACAAGGTATGTTAACTAAGTTGGGTACACACTTATTCAATCTGCATCCAATCAGATTTTTTGCACGACACTGGATAAACGTGAACGCTCACATGACTGCTCGTTACATCCAATCCAAGTCGTCTAATCGGGTCAAATGATTTTTAAACTTGATTAGCTTTATTTACCATATTAATAACTTACTTTGCCTTTATTTTACATTATTAACACAAACCTGCACCCTCTCTTTTTCTATTGTAAAATTCTTCTCAGTCCTGCTGCTGTCACTGTGTGATCATACACCCTGTCTCTCCATAGTAATAACCCCTCAGTCCTGGTAGAAAAACTGCTGTGTGACTGATCATACAGTGCACTGAGCAATCTTACCATACACCCTGTCTCTCTCCATAGTAATAACCCCTCAGTCCTGGTAATAACACTGCTGTGTGACTGATCATACACAGCACTGATCACTATTACCATACACCCTGTCTCTGTCCATAATAATATCCCCTCAGTCCTGGTAGTAACACTGCTGTGTTACCATACACCCTGTCTCTCTGCATAGTAATATCCCCTCAGTCCTGGTAGTAATGCTGCTGTGTGACTGATCATACGCAGCACTTAGCACTGTTACCATACACCCTGTCTCTTTCCACAGAAATATCCACTCAGTCCTGGTAGTAACACTACTGTATGACTGATCATACACAGCACTGAGCACTGTTATCATACACCCTGTCTCTCTCCATAGTAATATCCCCTCAGTCCTGTAGTAACACTGCTGTGTGACTGATCATACAGAGCTCTGAGCACTGAAACCATACAACCTGGCTGCTCCATTGTGTGAAATATATAATTTCCCCTTACGTATCAAACCCACTGTCCTATAGAGTGTAAGCTTGTGAGCAGGGCCCTCTTACCCTCCAGTCTGTTTGTTACTATGCAGTCTTGTTTATACTGATTGTTAAAATTGTAAAGCGCTACGTGATCTGCTGACGCTATATAAAAACCTGTTAATAAATAAATATTATCAATGCATAGCAACAGAACAGTGTCCGCTGGTAGAAAAGTCTGTGTGAAACATTATTTTGGACACATGACAATGCTGTTAATACAACCCACATTCTACAACAGGAACACTCACTTGGAAGCCGAGACAGCGTCCATAGAAGCAGCCTTTGTGCATGGTGCTGTATTCCCGCAGGAACTCCTCAGACAGGCCTCGTTCTTGGCGGAAGAAAAGGTCTCCATGCCGATTGGCGGTGAGCAGGCGCTGTGCAAAACAGAGCAGGGCGCGCAACTGGGTGAGGGCGGCTCCGTAGGCCTCTAGCTCTGCGCAGTTGTGGGCAGCTCTGAAGAATAGACTGCGGCGGCTGGCTGTCACATAGCGGCACTTGTGCAGGATGTGCTGGGTGCAGGCCAGTACCACCTTCAGCAGGCTGCGGTAGCCGTTAGCGGGGGTTTGAGCGTCTAGGTCAAAGAGTGGGCACACCGCAGCTAGGGCACGGAGGGATGGCTCCAGCCCACGCGCCTGAACCTGGATCCGAGAGAATGCTTGTACCAGGCGGGAGGCCACCTCAGAGCTAGACTCTCCGAAATGAAGTATGTTGTCCTGGCACAAGGCGTCCACGGCCTGGAAGAGGGGCCGGGGATCCATCTGCTCGGACGGAACAAATACCACACCTGGAATGACACAAAGTGCAACACAACAGTTATTACACAACATTCCATATTGTGACAGCTACACAACATTCAAAACCAACAAACATTTATGTCAATATTCGCTGGAGGGTTTTATACTACACTGAATTACCACCGAGGAGGTCGCTCGCGGCCGCTAAGCCCTGGCTCACTATAACTCCATGCCAATCTGGTAACCAGCTACCTATTTCTAGTCGCCATGGTGACCTTGTATTACTATTCTACTTGAACTCCATATACCCCTTTTACCACTATTGTTCATGTACTGCATTAGTTAATAGAATTCGGGAATTTATATCATAACAAAACTTATCGACTTACTGAGCCATATACTCATGTATCACATTTATTCAAGCATTCACATATCATTTAATCAGAACCACTGTCTTCCCTTCAGCAGTATAATGCGTATACATTCATTAAATCAGCATTGTGACAAAGGTATGGGGGCAAAAAATCACATACTGCGTCCAGCTGAATTCAATCCACAGCATGCTGTCGGAATTATAAGTTCTATTAAACATTTTTCAAAACAACAGTAACTTTTAAAATAACTTTTTAATGTTTATATGTTGCTATTTTAATGTTTTATAACAGCATTATGAGCATAATCATTTTTTTGTTTTTATTGTAAATATATATATATATTTTTTAAAGGATTATTTATTGATGAAATATGTGTAATGTTTATTACATGGAAAATGTCTCATATTTAATGTTGCCAGATAATGATTAACTACAATATAAACAACATATGTTATTATCATAAGCTAATCTCCCTATGGTTGTGCAGGTTACTCCGCCAGGAGGTGAAATGTATGATCTGCATCTAATGTCAAACTCGCGGCCAAATATCTTTAATTTTGCAACCCCATTTCACACAGGGAAATCCGTCCATCGTTGCTGAAAAGGGCCTGCTATCAGCCGCAGTTACACAGGACAGGTGATAGCAAAGCCCTTTTCAGCTGTATAACCGCTGCTTTGGACGACAGCAGGAAACAGATTGCATTACGGCCAGCGTCACACAGAAGAGCTGGAAGACGGCGTGCACCGCAGAGGAGAGACAAGGATGGAAGGCAAGTAAGGTATAAACAGGGGAGGCTGGAGACCACTGAATGGGGAATTACTGGGAGCTGGAGCCATATGAATGGGGAACACTGGGGAGCTGGAGATACATGATGTGGGATACTGGGTGCTGGAGACACATGATGGGGGATACTGGGAGCTGGAGACACATGATGGGGGATACTGGGAGCTGGAGACACATGATGGGCGATACTGGGAGCTGAAGACACATGATGGGCGATACTGGGAGCTGAAGACACATGATGGGGGATACTGGGAGCTGGAGGGACATGATGGGGGATACTGGGAGCTGGAGGGACATGATGGGGAATGCCGGGAACATAACAATGGGGAATTACTGGGAGCTAAAGAAATATTGCAAATGAGACTTTTGCCCACACAGTCTTAGACTTTGACTTCTTAGCCCATTTGGGGTTTTGAGTTTGACATGAGTGCTCTAGTGCAGTGATTCCCAAACTGTGTGCTGCGGCTCCCAGGGGTGCCGCGACGCTCTCACCGGGGTGCCTCGGAAAGTTTCTATTTCCTATTGTATTCTATTGTATTTTTGTTTTAGGGGTGCTTTGAAAAAAAATATGGAAACCCTACGGGTGCCTCGAACTGAGAAAGTTTGGGAACCACTGCTCTAGTGTATAAAAATGGATAGCGTACAGCTCATACCATACAATGTCATAATGGTTATAGACACAAAGCAGTGAGTATTGTACAGCAGTGTGATATCCTGTCCTCAGGGGGGTGTGGGTTGCCGCTTTGAACGGCCGTTTTTCAAAAGGCCCGTTCTCTGCCAGCCAGTTCCCTAATCCTTACCCTAACCCTCCCCTTCCATTACCTTAACCCTTACCCGCAGCCTAACCCTAAGACTACCTTCCCCGCAGCCTAACTCTAAGACTACCTTCCTCGCAGCCTAACCCTAAGACTACCTTCCCTGTAGCCTGACCCTAAGACTCCCATCCCCGCAGCCTTACCCTAAGACTCCCTTCCCTGCATCCTAACCCTAAGACTCCCCTCCCTGCATCCTAACCCTAAGACTCCCCTCCCTGCATCCTAACCCTAAGACTCCCCTCCCCGCAGTCTGACCCTAAGATTCCCTTGACGCAGCCCAACGCTAAAACTCCCCTCCCTGCATCCTAACCCTAAGACTCTCCTCCCTGCATCCTATCCCTAACCCTCCCCTTCTATTACCCTAACTTCCCCAAAACCTAACCCTAAAAATCTCTGCAGAGTGTTACCTCTCCAGCGGCTTCTAATGCGACGGGGCTTGCTAAAGAATTAGAAAAAGGCTGCCTTTCCAAAATAGAGAAAATCAGTTTTTGGCTGTCTCTACTTCTAAAAGACTGCCTGTCACTAAAGGCTGGATCCAGAACAATGTCCGTCACCCATAATACGTCCGTCGGATGCCGAAAATAGCTACTGCACATGCGTATTAACTAATTTACGTAATCTATGTATCGTTTTGTTACGTAGATTGCGTATATGCGGTCTTAAAGACCGTAGATTACGTGAGTTAGTTACTATGCATGCGCAGTAGCTATTTTTGGCATCTGACGGACGTATTATGAGCGACGGACGTTCTGGATCCAGCCCTAAGTGTTGGTGATTCAGGTTGCTACGACTGAGGACAGCTATGACACAATATATAAAGTACATCACAGCAGTGTGACAGCCATGCCCTACAGTGAGAAGACCACCCAGACCCTGATTTACAAAGTTACATGGGATGGAATGGGGATTTCCGAAATGTGGGCATTTTCCTGCTGCTGTGGAATTCTGGTTCCGGTCCATAGAGTTTAACAACAGATAAGAACCACTCGCTCCATCTATACCACTCTGTATTTGATTATACACTATCCCTAGGACCATACTTGATCTTTTTACAGGTTGTTAGGTTATTCTTCTGTCTATCACGGGAATGTCTAATACCCTTTCAATGAAGTCCCCTTTCCTCACATTTCTCTACCCTCCCTCCTGTTCTAATACTTCTCTTCCTGTTCTGTATCTCTCCTGTACCTAGTGAAACCACTTGATACATCTTAACACATATAAACCAGCACCATGGTAATGTTATGGGTGACCTGAAGCTCACAGCATGCCCTAGAGACTGTCATGGCGCTGTGTGACATATAGCTATAAAAATCATTCTAACAGGAGTGTCATCTGCCAATCACACAACAGAGACAGTGACAGTAAACTACTAATGATAGCAGCCCATAGCTGCAACTCTGCTACACCATTCTATAGCACATAGATGTCTCAAAGACAGTAACAGCACAGAAGCACAAGACACTAAAGTAAATATTACACAAGCGCTGAGGAAGCAGAGGCCCCGTCCTCCCCCCATATATCTGGAGGGTGTCTGCACCTTCCAAACCTCTTATCTAGAACACGAGTCCAATAAAGTCAGCAGCTGCTGGGCAAGATGTGTGTCACAAGAGAGGAGAGGTCAATAAGCAGGAAGGGAGAGCGACATGGAGACAGGCAGGGGAAATAGGAGTATTATACAGAAGATAGGGAGACACACAGGAGTAAAGCAATGGATGTAACCAGGGGTTGTCTCTACATCCAGTCTCCACATACCTGTAGTCAGAGCTCCAATTCCTCTCTTACTGAGCAGGGACTTTGCTTTCTGAGAGTCTCATGTCACTGTCCAACCAGACTCCTCCTCAGCCGGCTTTAAACCTGGAGGAGGAGGGACCTGCACCTCCAGCCAGCCCATTCACAAGAGCCCATCTCCCAGGAGGATGCCAGCACACTGATCTATAGGAATCCCCTGGCACGATCTCACTGATCATTTGTTCTTGGCATAGCCTAGCAGGAA
>WWET01001145.1:385165-400028 GCA_011038615.1 Limnodynastes dumerilii
AGACCGCATATACGCAATCTACGTATCGAAGCGATACGCAGATTACGTACAATAGCTACTACGCACTGATTGGTTGCTATGGGCAACATCTCCACTTTTCCTTTCCTGCAGCTTAGTAAACTTCCAATAACGCAGTGACAGAATATATTGTAACCTGTTCTGAATATCTCCCTTTTGTATTTAGGAAACACAGATGGACTTTCAGCTGGTGCTATAGCTGGTATAGCAATTGGATCTATCGCTGTTGTGGCACTGATCGCTCTCACCATTGTCCTTGTCTTCACCAGGAAAAAGGGTAAGACAATTTAGAGAATTCTCCAAAATAATTCAGTGACCTCATGTCACATTTGGGGCTAGATTTACCAAGCTGCGGGTTTGGAGATGTTGCCCATAGCCAGGGCCGCCAAGAGAAATTCTGGGCCCCGGTAAAGCAACTTCTTGGGCCCCCCCCCTGGCGAAGCGCCGGCAAGCCTAGCAGGTTTAAATCCATATTATATATATATATATACAATATACAATATATATATATATATATATATTGTATATTGTATATATATATATATAATATGGATTTAAACCTGCTAGGCTTGCCGGCGCTTCGCCAGGGGGGGGGCCCAAGAAGTTGCTTTACCGGGGCCCAGAATTTCTCTTGGCGGCCCTGGCTATGGGCAACATCTCCAAACCCGCAGCTTGGTAAATCTAGCCCCAAATGTGACATGAGGTCACTGAATTATTTTGGAGAATTCTCTAAATTGTCTTACCCTTTTTCCTGGTGAAGACAAGGACAATGGTGAGAGCGATCAGTGCCACAACAGCGATAGATCCAATTGCTATACCAGCTATAGCACCAGCTGAAAGTCCATCTGTGTTTCCTAAATACAAAAGGGAGATATTCAGAACAGGTTACAATATATTCTGTCACTGCGTTATTGGAAGTTTACTAAGCTGCAGGAAAGGAAAAGTGGAGATGTTGCCCATAGCAACCAATCAGTGCGTAGTAGCTATTGTACGTAATCTGCGTATCGCTTCGATACGTAGATTGCGTATATGCGGTCTAAAAGACCGCATATACGCAATCTACGTACCGAAACGATACGCAGATTACGTACCATAGCTACTACACATGCGCAGTAGCTATTGTTCATTGAATTACATCTGTCTATGGAAGACGGACGTAGTTCTGGATCTAACCCAATGTTCATATTCTTTCTGAAAAAATATAATTAGTTTGTCTTAATTGGTAAAATTTTGGTAATTAATATGTAATATGCATATCTTTGTCTTTAGCATCTTACACACAGGGGACTGGGTCAGTCCATCCGAGAGAGAGAGGGTAGTACATGCCCTTGTCACTCCCCTCTTGTGCGGGCCTTATGGCAGGTTGCGCTGTCAAAAGCCTGCCCTAAGTCCATCGCGCGGATCAGCGGTCCGTACGACCGCTATCCGCACCAGTGTAAGAGCCCCTCATCCCACACTGTATAATTACCATGCTTCCACCCACTTTAGCGGGCAGAGGGGAAGCACAATGCGTGCTTGCGTGCATAAGTGACCTGACATTATCAGGTCTGGATACGGCCCAACGATATTTGCTACTTCACCCCATTTCATTGTTTAACCACTTCCCTGTGCACACTGCTGCTTCTTATATTATGTTATATTTTTGCAGACGCAATGCATCCAAATCCATACTGAAAGTAGTGCGCACACATGCGAATTTACTAAATGCATTTGTTAACCGCTCCTTACAGGGCTGAAAATAAGCATTTTGTTGGAATCTGGATCTGATCCTGTGTGTCCAATATAAGCATAAGAGATACTGTATGTATTAAAATGTACCGGCTTCTGCTGTCACATTAAGTACGAATGTAAAGAAGTTGCTCCCCATTTCATTCTCAGCCTTGCACATGTAGCGACCACTCAGATCCTCGGTCATGTAGCTCACAATCAAAAATGACGAATAGTCATTGGAAATAATAGAGATGTTTCCTTCTGTGAAGATTTCTGACGGGTTTGGGGCAAGTCGGAACCATGAGAATTTTGCAGGGAAGATTTGAGTCACACGCCCCTGAAGATTCCGTGCAGATTTACTGCTGCCTAGCGATAGTGAGAGGTAGATGCTGCTTCCCACACTGCCCAACTTAAGGCTATCATTAAGGAACCCAGCAGACTGTGGAATATCTGAGAAATGAAGGAATAAACAGAAGTGAGAAATTTCATTGTAAATTTGACACGGCAATTGCTAAATATAGAAACAGGACTTCCACTTTTAATAAACTTTATTGAAAATTTAGCATGACAGTTCCTAAATATATAAACAGGTTTTACCCTTTTCAATAAACTTTATTGAAAATGTGGTATGACAATTACTAAATATTTAAATGTGTTTCCACTTTCAATAAACTTTATTAAATCTGGATTATTACTGTGTATGGTAGACCATTTGTGCACCATGGGTTGGTTCCAGACTTCAGAATCTAGCTATACTTCTGGGCACTATCGCGCCCAACACATTCTCAGAACACATTCCTTGCCCATGCCGATAATAATAGAATGACACTTCCCATAGATGTAAGTGGGCATTATCGCTTAGTCAATAGACAGTATAGGTCTGCCCCTTTCCCTGAATTCCTGTCCAGGCTTCTGTACTTCCTGCATTTTCCATGTGCTTGAGTGGACATACTTAAAGTAGGCCCTAGCTAATGTAAACCCATCCTTACAAATGAGAATGATTATGTGAATGCAGTTGCTGAGCTATCCAAATCCCAGGTGTGTTTAATGGGCAGGATGTGTTGTTTTGCGACGCAGCATGTTCCGACAATGCAGCTGCGACACCAAAGATTTTTTTCGCGATTGCATTTAAGACAGCGTAAATGCCACAACTGGTTCAAAGGCATCAGGTAGGATTTTTACCTAACCCTGACCCTTAACCTAACCCTTACCCTAACCCTACCCTTCTATCAGCCTAACCTTAACTATCCTCGTCCTGCAGCCTAACCTTAACTCTCCCCTCTCCAGAAGCCTAACTTTAACCCTTCCTGTTCTGCAGCCTAACTTTAACTCTCCCCTTTCTGGAGCCTATCATAACCCTTCCTGTCCTGCAGCCTAACTTTAACCCTTTCCTCTCTGGAGTCTAACCCTGCCTGTCCCGCAAACTAACTTTAACCCTCCCCTCTCTGGAGCCTAACCCTGATTCTTCCTGTCCTGCAGCCTAACTTTAACCCTCCCCTCTCTGGAGCATAATCCTAACACTAACCCGTCCTGTCCTGCAGCCTAACCATAACGGGTTCTTTGTTGAAATGAGGACATTCTCATTCCGGAATGAAGTTTTTACCCATTCCGGAATGCAGTTTTTTTTCATTAAACAAGCTGTCAGAAATGGTACAGTTGAAATGAAACTCTCGGCTGTATCATTGCCCAAAACAGGCTTTTTGGACCAGAAACTACATCCCTCATCCTTTGCTCAAAGATCTGACACCATGTTGTTTTAGCGAAAGGTTGATAGAGTTTTCTCTGAAGGTCACATGGTTTATTATGGTTTCTATATTGATTTCTTACCAATTTCAAGTGAACAGATTTCATTGTAAACATCCATATGTGTGCCACCACATGACAACTGTGTTCCGAGGGAGACGTCGTTCGATGGCAATACTGCAGTGATGCCATTAAAACTCGTCTGGCTGAAGTTATGGAACGACATGTGTATTAGAGCAGGTGGGTAACCCCCAGGCCAAGAACAGGAAACCTGCACACGTTGATCTAATTTCTCTGCACCACATTTAATATTTCCATCTGGAGACCCTGTATTATAAAAAAGAAAAGGTGAAACATGGTAATAAACTTGGGTCCATTTATGAATGATCTGTGCAATACAACAATGCAGCATTTAGGGGTACACAGCAGAAGCAGATTCAGGGAACAGAGAGGCAATTATGCTAGATGGAGAGCAGCATTTCAGACAATGGTCCGGATTCACAGTTACGTAGTTTTCGTCTTACGTATGTTGTTTTAAGAATTGAGCTACTACGCATGCGTAGTAGCTTATTTACGCTATCTACTTACCATTTCTGTACGTAGATAGCGTAAGCGCGATCTAAAGACCTGGCCCCATGTGAGGTGTACATGTCAGGTTCTGGCCCCATGTGAGGTGTACATGTCAGGTTCTGGCCCCATGTGAGGTGTACATGTCAGGATTCAAGGCAGGGCAGGCATCTGTTCCCAAGGCAATTGCCTGTGGAGCTTCTTAGGGCCAAAGGTGTTCGGCTGATCACTCCATGCATTGGACTGCCGACTGAGAGGCAAGCAAGGAAAGATGCTCCTCGGCCACTGTGACTAAGGATTACACACATTTATAATCTTGTATGTTAATATCTGTCACATTAATTGGTTGATGGCTGGAGCTATCCACCAATCAGCGTACAGGGAATGGCTAGTAGCATGCTGATTGGTGGATGACTGGAGCTATCCACCAATCACAGTGCTGACAGCCATTCACTGTATACAAGCATGTGGAATGATGACACAGGACCACAGGAGGGGAAAATTAGGATTTGGTCTTTTTATTTGTGTGTTTGTTTGTGTGTGTGGGGTGGGGTGGGGGTTTGGTGGTGGTGGTGGTGGGGGGTAATGAAGTTTAAGGTAAAGAAGGTACGTAGCTGTTACAATACAATATTCAAGTCCAACAAATAGTTGTATCCAGTGTAGAATGCATAAGTGTAGACAGGTAAAGGCAAGCTTTGGTGCTCCAGCTGTTGTGAAACTACAATTCCCAGCATGCTTTAGTAGCATAGTCATTGCCGATGCCTTGCAAAGCTTTATGTGACTTTTTAGTTTCACAACACCTGGAGTGATGCAAAATCTTCTACTGCCAAGAAATGTCAGTGCTGACTACTATCAATATCATGCTGTATATCATTATTATAGAACACTTACATGTTAGATTCAGAGGATTGCTACTTTCACTGTTCAGGTAGTTGCTGACTGTACACATGAAGGAGCCCTGATCATTTCTGGAGACTGGATTTATAATTAGGGAAGAGTTATTGTTAACCAGTTGATATCTTGGGTTCTGAGGCAGAAGTGATCCCGTCAGTGTCCAGTTGTAGCTGACGTCTGTCCCATACGATGAGCATGTCAGAGTCACTGAATCCCTGTCCATGGTGACGGGATGTGTAGCATTACTGTACAGTGTCACTCCAGAAACCCTTACTGTAAACAAGAGCACAGGACAGCAACGTGAAGCATAGCCAAGACAGGAGAGCATCACATCAGCGAAACACTTCTAGGCCCATAGGGAAACCGGCATTCATTCTCGGGTGTTAGAGACGGGGCAGAACACCCCATCAACTTGACTGTCACCCAGACACCTGCTTCCCTTGCGTAAACTGGGTTCAGTCCTATATCTGAGCTACACATCCAGTCAAATATACACTACTTTTACTAACAAAATTTTGTGGCCAACTCAGGATTAGCCCCATTGAGCTATTGGAACCAGAATTACTAAGCTGCGGGTTTGGAAAAGTGGAGATGTTGCCCATGGCAACCAATCAGATGCTAGCTCTCACTTTCCTATTACATACTAGAGAATGCTAGAATCTGATTGGTTGCTATGGGCAACATCTCCACTTTTCCAAACCCGCAGCTTAGTAAATCTGACCCATTATGTTGTGAATTATCTCAGCCTATTATATATAACACTCCCTGCTTCCCCATGACTTTCTATAAGCAAATCTGTGTGGTTCGGCCTTACTTACCGGCAACATCCAAACTGACAGAGTCACTACTGTTTGCGCTTACTGGATTCTGGATGACACAACTGTAGTTCCCACTATCAATGTCCATAATGGGCTCAAAATAAAGGAAGGGACTAGAGTTGTTGCAGGACAGATGAGGAGAATTGCACAGAAGCCTTTGTCCATCACGGTAAAAGTAGATGCGGTGGACAGTCTGGGTCCCCAAGTTACACTTCAAGTTGAAGGCAGTACCATTCACTGGCTGAATTGTGGAGGAAGGGATCAGAGTTGGAGGAGTGAGCGCAACTGAAAGAGGAAGCAGAAGTATAACACGTGTGTGGCCACATTAAACCAAGAGGTCAGTTTAACAAAAATGCCTTTGAAGTATCCCCTATAGCAGGCCTGGCCAACCTGAGGCTCTCCAGGTGTCGTAAAACTACAAGTCCCAGCATGCTTTTGGGTGCATGGTCATAGTTAATACCTGACAAAGCATGTTGGGACTCGTAGTTTCACAACACCTGGAGACGCCCTGTAGGTTCAATAAAAAGGATATTCAGGGTGACCCCAAAAAGTTCTTTCTCCAACAATGGGGCAGATCCAGAACAACGTTTCCGTACGTATTTACGCCTGGCAGAGATGTAAAAACGCGATTTGGTATTTACTGAGTATGCGCATGACAGATGCTACGCTATGTAACGTAACTCTGAGCGTAAGGGCCTTTCATGTATCAGTTGCGTAAATACGTGCGAGGGGGCGTGCCAGCCTTACGACACCTGAAATAACGCTTCAAAGGCGGGTTTTGGCATTTAAATAGTACAGTATGGGCGTGCTTAGCGGCGTAACTACGGACAGCCTATACGTGCGTGAGCGCGAGAGTGGTTACGCTGCCAAAAGTTAAGGTAGGGTTCAGAAAGCATAAAGCGGCCAAAGTACGTTCATGCAAGGGGAGTATATAGAAGATACGCTCGCATAAATACACTACGCTAGTAAACGGATTGCAAGCGGAGTTCTGGATCTACTCCAATGTCAGTAGGCACAAACCAGGAGCCCGGTACCTTTCAGATCACCCCCAAAAACCCGAGTTCCCATGTTTTTGGCCGAGAACACGCAAATTTTGTGGTGATCTGAAAGGGGTATTAGTTATATTTTCCCTTGCATGACCATATACTGTACCATCTAATCACATTTTATGTTAGACTGCCAGGTATATATATTTGACAATGTTAGCCAAGGTTACCAGAAATATTGAGCCTAAAGCCTTCATACATCGGGATATAAATGACACACAAGCAATCAGGAAGAGAAACTGCTAATCATGTCAGATGGAATAACCCCAAGATGAACCTATGGAAACGTGTGAGTAATTTTTATGGCAATCCACAATCTTAAGAAGTCATTTCCTTATACTTGCTACATGTTTGTCTTTTTTGTTACTGTTCTGTAGAACAGCGGGTTCTCAACCCCATCCTCAAGTACCGCTAACAGTGCATGTTTTCCAGGTCTCTTTGCTAGAGCACAGGTATGTTCATTACTGACTGGCATATGTGAAAAGATCCACAGGTGCTGCTCATTATATCAGTTTTGATTGTGAAGAGACCTGGGGCTAGATTTACTAAGCTGCAGAACACAAAAACTGGAGATGTTGCCCATAGCTTCCAATCAGATTCTAACACTGCCAAATATATGCATTGTGGGTGGAGGGAGGCATTTAAATTGTACAGTATGGGCTGGGTTAGGAACTTACATATGACAACGCATTACGTACGACCAGAGAAACACAATGTAAAGATAAGGCAGGTTTCTTAGCATGTAAATCAGCTAAGTTACATAAGTTAGAGGGGAGTGCCAGGCGGAGGGCATTATACTTAGTAGGGCGTAACTTAGGTATGCTTGCATATGTAAAACGATCTTGAAGTCTGGATCAGGCATGTTGAGAAATATAGGATAGGCGCTAGACATTTACTGGTAAAGAGGTAGTAGTCGCTTTTTTGCAAGTGATACAGCCAACAGGATAATGATTGGAATTGAGAAAAAGTATGTTTCGGTATGAGGACACTGCCAGAAGTTCTATTTTCAACTGCTGTACCCATGATTTGCACACTGCTCTGCTTCCCTGGTTAGTGGTTAAGGTTAAGATTGAGGTTATTGTTAGGATTGGGGTTAGGGTTAAGAATGAAGGTGAGGTCTAGGGTTAGAAATTAGGGTTAGGGTCAGGATTATAGTAATGCCGAACAAACAAGCATTACAGTATTTTTTAGACAGGAGTTGCGGTAACGACTGTCTGATAGTAAATACTGATGACATTTTAGAGTCTACATGTTCACTGACGGAATTCAGAATGTGGGGCGGGCAGACGACACCCGGCTGGTATTAGATTGATCGTAACCAGCTTGTGCATTTCAACCCTGTGGCCCTAACCAGACTACCGCGCCATGCCAATTTTAAGTGAGATGAACGAAACATGTCTGTCCATGCGAGAGGAGTGGTTTCCCTGCGCACACACAGGGCTCAGGATACAGCGACGCAGCAGCGAAGGTCTGGATCCCATCCAGTGCTTTTATACACCTAGGTAATGTTACACTCTGATGAAACTGTTATTTCATTCATTAGGCATTTTTAACTTAATCTTCATTTAATAAATAATCAATATTTAGATTCCAATGGCAAAAAGCTATGAGCATTCACTGGCTGCAACTGTTTTATTCACAAGTTCAAATTCCAAATGTAATCAGGAAACCCACAAAATAATAATGTAAACTTATCTATTAAGGAAATAAATAGAAGTTTCTGGATCTAATGTGAACTTTGACCAATTTGTGACCAATTAATGGAAAAAGTACATATTATAAAGTCTCCATATACACTTTTAGATGACATGACAGATCTCCTAACCAGTCCTGTTAGATGCGTGGGTCAGTACTGTAAGAAATACATATTGTTATGAATACCTGGGGTTTGATTCAAAGTTTGCAGGAGACCAATATAAGAAGTAGAGCTTTATTGCAGTTAGCAGAGTAACACAACAGATATGCTGTATAGAAGTAAGAGAGAGTGACTATTCAGATATACAAGGTAACAGATACCAGGTAAATACACAGGTGAGAGATAACGGATGTCAGGCAGTATATACAGGTATAAGGTAACAGATTACAGACCAAGTACACAGTGATGAGAAAACAGATCTTAGGCAAGGTATATAGGTTGCAAACACTGGTAAAAAGGACAAAGATAAATAACATAAATAGAGTCAAGGAACCCAAGAGAACAACCTGGAATGTAGACAAGTGGAGGCAGATTACAGCAACATGGCACAGAGAAGCAAGCTAACACACAGCAACAGGGAGCAGGAAATAGCAAACAACGACCTACACCTTGCTCTGGAATGGTGGGATAGATAAAAACCAGAGCACAGGTGTAGGATAACAAGCACATTTCATGATTAGTCCCAGAGAGAGAGTGTTCAACAGCAGCCTCTAGGGGCAGGAATGTTTTAAATAGGAAACAAGAATATCCACAATAGGAAACAATCTAGAACTGCCCCTAAAGGGAAAACCAAATATAGCAGTCCAGGGTGTAACACATATAAGTCTTGTTTCACATGTCCTAAAACTCCAGTCTTGCCCCCAAGGAGTAATCTCTGAGAAGGGGACTATAAAATTTAGTTTATTATTCATATGCTATAGTTATTCTAGAACAATATGCTGAGAGCCAGCATGATGGGACTCATAGTTCCACAACACCTGGAGACCCACAGGTTGACAAGGCCTCTCCTACGAAAGGTGTTTCCTAAACTCAAAGACCCCTAATAGTGCAGACAAGGTCTCCTTGCTGGAGTACAGGTGTGTTAATTACTTTAAAAAAAAAAAATCTGACTTTATTGTGTGTAAACCCGCCTAATGGGTGTTGGTTGACAGGTTCTTGTAGGATGTTATATATTTTACAGTGATTTGCGTTTCAGTGAAGCCGAGTGCTGAAATAATTCGAGACAGGACAACTACTTGGAGCTTAAAGAATTTGATTTACTTAAACTTGTAAATTAGGAAATTTGCAGAAAACTTGCTCCAAAATCACTATTCAAAAAGCTTATAACTCAGAATATTAAATAAGTAAACAGCTTCTCATTACATCACAATCTATACATTACATTTGAACATTTTCATTAAAACATCAACTATAAACGTTTCTCATCACAGGTTAAAAATACAACTTAACTATATTAAATAAGATTTCTTCTTTTAATAGCAATCCAATATAAATATACCTAACAGATCCTATAACTATCTAGCTAACTCAGTTTTACAGTTATAAATGTGGCAATTATACAGATATACATTTAACTAACACATTTCTCAGAGAATTGTCACCATAAAATAATTACATAGCAATTATAGCAACATTCATATCCAGTCTTTATAAGCTCTTTAAGCATGTTACAGTCCTTGGATGAAATTGCACAAGCACAGTGTATAAATTGATTATATTATACTTTTTAAGATTGCTAAATAGAGATCCTAAATTAACCAGTACCTACTTTACAAATCCCTTACCCGGTTATCTCCACTACTGAATTACTGTGGTTCGCTATTTACACATTTATCTTATTTTATTGTGTAGCTATTTTCCTGGCTATTCCTCTCTCTCTCGCTCCTTCTCTCACTTGTCACTTTCTGCGGCTCCCCGACCTCTCTGTCTCTCTCAGTCTCTCTCTCTCAGCAGCTGTCACTCTCTGTGGCTCCCCGATCTCTCTGTCTCTCTCCGTCTCTCTCTCTCACCAGCTGTCACTCTCTGCAGCTCCCCGATCTCTCTGTCTCTCTCCGTCTCTCTCTCTCACTTGCCGCCACTCTCCGTAACAGCCGCCGCAGCCTTCGGACCAGACCGTTATCCAGCCGTCTCCAGTACCTCTCCAATAACCTCCGGATCTTCACCTCAGGTAAGACAAGGATCTATCTATCCCTGGTGCTGTCCTCCTCTCATCACTGTCACTCTTAACTATCCAGAGTCTCTGATCTCACTTTTTCCTTCACCACCTCACTTTTCCAGCACTAAAACTTTCCTTCTTTCTCTCCCCCCCCTCAGCTCACAACTAACTGATTTTTTTACTTAACCATTATTTTTAACTCCCCTAGCCTCACACCAGACCTGGAATCATTGGCATACTTGTAGTATCGGGGACCCGCGCGACGCAGCAAGCAGCACGGCGGAGGGATCTCCTCTGCCTTGCTGCGGCTCTAAACCCTAACCCTAAATCCAAACCCTAACCTTAAATCCTAACCCTAAACCTAACCCTAAATCCTAATCCTAAATCCAAACCCTAACCCTAAATCCTAACCCTAACCATAACCCTAAATCCAAACCCTAACCTTATATCCTAACCCTAAACCTAACCCTAAATCCTAACCCTAAATCCAAACCCTAAACCTAACCCTAAATCCAAACCCTTACCCTAAATCCTAATCCTAAATCCAAACCCTAACCCCTAACCCTAAATCTAAACCCTAAATCTAACCCTAACCCTAAATCCTAACCCTAACCCTAAATCCTACCCCTAAATCCTAAACCTAAACCTAACCCTAAATCCTAACCCTAACTCCTAACCCTAACCCTAAATATCTAAACAATATTATTTCATTCTGTATAAGTGCCTCGCACTTTTACCGGTGCAAGGCAGAGAAGACGTGATCCCTCCGCCGTGCTGCTTGCTGCGTCGTGCGGGTCCCCCGATACTACAAGTATGCCGAATCATCCTTAATCGCCGCATGCCTTCTCTGGTCACCAGCCCCTAACAGCTGATTGTTGCTAGGCAACGATATACACCTGGCTGCGCAAGAATTCCTCCAGGAGCAACCCGTCCTAGGTAATATTTTTTCTTAAACACACACACATTTTAGGTGCACATTACCCAGGGGCACCACATTTCCCATACTTTTAACGATGCGTGTCCTCACGTTTAATTAAATTATTTCTTTTACAAAGGTTTCACAAGAATTTACATTTCATGTATCAACATGTACCTATGGAAGTCTTCTGCAAATTCGTTAACTATTTTTAAATAATGAATTTCAACTTGGGAACCATGAACCTAATATTTCAGGGTCTATACCTAATGGGAAGAACTCCTTTTGTACTTCTCTCAGATCGCCTTAGAGGGGGGAATTCCGTAAGACTACTTGTATCTAGCTCTTGATCATTTAACTGTGGATTCACACTTGTTTCAACCAACATGGGAATTGCTATACTTGGCCAATACAAACTCATTATGAAGTCCATACAATCATCAGAATTTTTTTCACAAAGAGTCTCGGACTCTGCTTCTGCCTTTCCCTCTAAGGCTATAGACTCGGTTTCTATCATGCCACAACGCTTAAGTTGATTCCTATGCACCACCATTTCATGGCTTCCAGTTTCTCTCTGGATGCGATACAATATTTAATTCTCTTTTAATCTCAAAAGAACGATGTAGGGAACTTCTTCCCATCTAATTTACTACAGGTATTACATTTTATTTTATCTGGATGTGAGTCTTGGGATCAATACTGCATCGCAATAATAAATCATGTTCTAATATCATATGGTTCATTTGTTTCCAAAGCTTTAACAGCTCACTCTCAGCCATTTGTCTTTCTGGCTTCGAAAGGGAGGCAGGATTCTGCAAGAGTGACTTCAACTTTTGGAGAAGAACACTCTCTTTTTGCCACTGTTGCCAGGATTCGTCATGATGTTCATCCAAATCCGATATGCATGCATTCAGGGGTGATGGCGTTCTGCTTGACCAATTTCTGTAGTCTATGAAAGGTGGGCATCTCCAGAGTTTCATCATCATCCTCATCTATGGTTTCGTCCAATTCTCCTCCGATGGGCAGCCTGGACAGAGCATCTGCATTACGATGAGCTTTTCCGCTCCGATACCTTATCTCCATCAGAAAATTAGCTAGTCTGGATGCCCAACATTGTTCCAATGCTCCTAGATGTGCAGTGGAAAGATGCGCCAACGGATTGCAATCTGTAAATGCAATAAACGGAGTTGCTATTAAATAACCTTTAAACTTCTCCGTAACAGCCCATACAAGTGCAAGAAGTTCCAATTTAAATGCGCTATAATTGGCGTAGTTTCTTTCTGTTTGCTTCAGACTCCTGCTAGCATACGCTATTGCGCGTTCTTTCCCATTTTCAACCTGAGCTAGCACAGCCCCCAGTCCACATTTGCTGGCATCGGTGTAGAGATGGAAGGTCTTTCCATAGCCTGTTGACACTACTCAGTCCAATTAATGGGAATTCTTTTTGAAGAGCTGGTGTTAGGTACACCCTGAAGAAGCTCAATGATTGGGGCTGCAATTTCAGCGAAATGTTCTATAAAGCGCCTGTAGTACCCCACAAAGCCCAATAGACGTCGAACATCTCTGATGTTTCTAGGAGTTGGCCAGTCTTGCACGACACTGATCTTCTCAGGATCAGGCAAAATGCCCTCCGAACTCACAACATGTCCCAGATAGGAAACCTTTGGTTTGAGAAGGTAACATTTGGATGGTTTCAATTTAAGTCCGTAGTGTATAAATTGTCCAAACACCTTTCTTAGATGTTGAAGGTAATGCTGGTAGTTTTTAGAGAAAATTATTATATCATCAAGATATAATAAGACCATCTCGAAATTTTTCTGTCCAAGACAGTGTTCCATGATACGCTGAAAAGTCCCTGGGGCGTTACACAATCCGAATGGCATCATTTCAAACTCGAACAACCCCATTGGAGTCGTGAAGACGGTTACTAGTAACCGCTAGTAAGATCTAAAGTGGAGAAGAACTTGCTGGACTGCTTAATTTCAAAACTTGGGTCGACAATGTCTTGAAATGTAACCTGTACCAGTCTAGCAACTGGGCAATTGCGAAATAATCTAATATGTCGATTATGCGGGTTTAATATTCGTGATGGGACACGCCCATTCTCCACTGTAACTAATGCTCTGGCCACTACTATGTCATCTTGGAAAGAGGTGTCATTGGGTTCAACCAGTGCTTCATAGCTAGTGCCCTGTGTTCCACACCGAGCTTTACCCGACACGATAGTTTCAGAACTAGGTTCTAAAATTACTGGTTGATAGTCACTTATTCTAATTTTTCCAATTTCTCCATCAATATTGGCAAATTTTTTATATCCTTGGAGAGTTTTTATAGTGTGTCGTAAAGCATACTTTGCAACAGATCTTTTTTTCTCCAATTCTTCTTTCAAAGCATTCACCACTTCATCCGGGCAGTTCCTAAGCACATTCATGCCTAATATAACAAGAACTGTGGTTTCATAGTTCACATTAGTAACTATACAGCCTTGCTTTAGTAATTGTGCTTTTCCAATTTGTATATCTATTTCGCAGAGAATCGCAAGAATCCCTCCAGGAGCAACCAGTCCTAGGTACTATTTTTTCTTAAACACACACACATTTTAGGGGCACCTTACCCAGGGGCACCACAATTGGTCATACAGATAAAATGCATCCAACTTCACAAAGTTTGTCAAACAGCAGACAATAAACCACAGTCTAGAGATCATCTAATGCTGCCTCCTACATGCCCTCCACCCTAAATCACTCTAATTAACAGGGCAGGCTGGACCAGGGGGCAGATACCTCTGGAGATTCTTAGGGCTCCCTCCATACATAGAACTGCTGGCTAAGAGACAAAGAAAGATGCTCCCCAGCTGCTCTGATTGTGGATTACAGACAATCTCAGTGGCTGAGTAGCATTCTCTACATGCGCCCAGGTCGGCAGCCAGACAGTGAATGGCTGTTTGGTGGATGGCTGGATCTATTTGCCAATAAGAGTGCTGACAGACATTAAGGGCTGTGTGTGTTCCATATGCGTAGAGGTCTAAAGTCCACACAGGTGAGGGTAGTGCACTTCCATGTCACTCCACTGTCACGTACAGAGTTCTGGGGCTGAATCCAGACTTAAGAAGGAGCTTGAAATTAAGAGAGGAAAGTTAAAACTGGGCTAAACCATGTTGATTTCAGGAGAGTCATATTTAATCTGTTGCAAACATTATTAGAGTTGAGAGGTGATGTTTTCCAGCCCAAGTCTAAATAACAGTGTGATAGTAAAGCTGGTCAGTATCTGTGTGCAGTAAGTAATTCAAATATATATCCC
>WWET01001145.1:400446-410608 GCA_011038615.1 Limnodynastes dumerilii
GCACAGCGTATCGGCGTCCACTCTCCCCGACACTCCCCCTGTGCGGGCGTATTTCCCATTGCTTACGCCGGCTGAAGGCTACCCTAACCGCTAAGCCCTCCCTCCCTCAATATATTACCTCCCCTCGCCATAACCTTAACGTTGGGACGCTAGGGGGATGCTCCCTCCAGCGTCCCTACGCTGTTCCTACAGACGCCCGATCGTTGATCGGGCGTTGCTGTAGCTACGCCGGGCATCCTCTGCTTTTCAGTCGATCTTACGCTTACGTCCGCCGTCCTAGCGATGGCGGGCGTAGGTCTGGATCAGGCCCTTAGGCCCTGATTCAGATATTGAAAATAAGAGAGAAAAGTTACTCCAGGGCAAAACCATGTTGATTGCAGGGGAGTCATATTTCATCTGTTGCAAACTGTATTATAGTTGAGCGGTGATATTTCCCAGCCCAAGTCTAAATAACAGTGTAAAAGTGAATTAAGTCTCTGTGTGCAATAAGCAAAAGCAAAGTATTTTCGCTGCATGCGTAGAATAAAATAAATTTGACTCCCCCTGAAATCAACATGGTTTTACACAGGAGTAACTTATCTCTCTTATTTTCAATCAGGGCCTTAATTTCAAGCTTTTTCTTAAGTCTGGATCCAGCCTCTGAACACTTACATGTCCAGAACCCTACCTTATCTTGTCCGCACATAAGATTAACGCACAGACAACATAATCAATCCCAGCCCTTACTGTATGATTTAAATATGAAGGCCACCCCACTGTGTGTATAAAGCATGCACGGAGGTCTGGCCCGCCCTGTGTACAAACTGCAGAAGGTACGGAATCAGCTTCTATACATCCAGCATTCCATGCGTCGCCCATTGTTCTGTGCATGCGCAATCACTTAAAAACAGCTGTTTTATGCTAATAGCTTCCGTAAACCAGCTGTGGTACAGGAGTCTGGATTTAGTCCTCACTGTTTAGAACAGGGTTGCCGACTTTTTAAGGCTTCCCCCCGGAGAGAAGCCATTGATGCCTGCAAGGGGTGGGGCTTAATGATGCTATTTATGTAAATCGCTATTGTGATCTCTAGTGTTCTAGGGGGTGGGCCGGGCTTGATTACATCATCAAGTCCCACCCATCCCTAGTAACTCTAGGGATTACAATAGAGTTTATAAAGTGGTCGGGACTTGGGGGAGATTTGCCGGCTCTCCCGAGATACCGGGAGATTTGCCCAAATTTCGGGAGTCTCCCGGATATTCCGGGAGAGTCGGCAACCCTGGTTTAGAAGCCTGTGCTGGACCACAAGTTGGATACATTATAATTCTTTTTATTATTTTGGTTAATAACGACTGGAGACAAGGGGGTAACAGGATGGCTGGGACATACAAAGGGGTATAAAAATGGATGGGGTGTGCAAGGGTGTGAAAGGATGGCTGAAGACATACAAGGGTGTGAAAGAATGACTGGGATATGCATCAGTGGGTGGAGACACACAAGGGAGGGTGAAAGGATGGCTGAAAGCATACAAGGGTGTGAAAGGATGGCTGGGATATGCAAGGGGGTGGAGACATACAAGGGGGGGTGAAAGGATGGCTGAAAGCATACAAGGGTGTGAAAGGATGGCTGGGATATGCAAGGGGTGGAGACATACAAGGAGGAGTGAAAGAATGGCTGTTTATGTATTCCTTTGTTTTTTTGCTCTTTCAATAAAATCAATACTTATTCCTAGCTTTAATTTAGACTCCAGCATAGGCAGTGCTCTACAATTTAAGATTGTTATTAATCTATTATGTAAGATATACTTGACTTTTGTCCTAAATGCTGGGAGATATATTAGGCTTCGGTGAGTGGGAGCTGCACATCTCTGCCAATGGTGTAGGCAGCTATGCAGGTTTTATTCTGTAAATGGCTTATCGCTTTAAGCCTGCTTCAAATCTCTCGGCGTGTCCCCAAGAAGGCACAGCCCATGAACCCTTTGGGTTTAAACACATTCCTTTTGGGGTAAAAATCATGATTATTATACAGCCAGATATAATTTTGTAATATTCACTAAGTTGACCAGAATGATCAACCTTTCACACTTGTCCTTCCCACCTGTGACAACGTATAGCATACAGATATATCTGGGGTAAGTCAGACACTTACTGTAAACACGAAGAACAACTGTTTCTGTGATTTGCACAGTATCGTGTGCATACGTGACCGTGTAAGATGTGTTATCTGTGTTTACAAGTTGGTCCATCCACAGTGAGCCATTAGCAAACAATTCACACTTTCCGCTTCCAACGCATCTCCCTCTGTAGGTTGGTTCCGTGTCAGGAAGTCGATCTGCGATTAAGACTCCTGTAAATAAATTCCACGTTATCTTGTTGGATGGTGGGGCTGGATTTGTCGCAGACAAATACACCGACTCTCCAATAAGTCCACTGAATTGCGCAACAGTAGATATTGTGCCTGGAGAAAAAAAATGCAATTTGTATACTAAATAAACAAACAAATAAATACATTAAAATAGTAACATTTTAAACATTGGCAAAAATGAAATTCTTTCATTAATACAGTTTAACTGGTTACTGCCAACTAACTGGTGACTGACAACTACACAGTACATTATGGGCCCGATTAAACAAGATTTTGCTGTTTATTGACTTTTTTCTGTCAGGCCTGGCCAACTTGCAGCTCTCTAGGTATTGTGAAACTACACAACCCAGAATGCTTTCAAAGGTATTAGCTACGCCTATGTAGTTAGAGCATGCTGGGATGCATAGTTTTATAACACCTGGAAAGCCCCAGGTTGGCCAGGCCTGTTCTGTGATTTTGAGACATCTAATTTTCAATGTTTTGATTTCAAATGGTCAAAATATAATTTAGGCGTATATACAATATGAATTCCATGGAAAGTGTGTCACCAATGTCACGCTCTGCATTACTGCATATTTTCACTTCTTCAACATGCTTTTTGGGTAAATATTTTAAATACTGTATTTTAGTCCCTTATCCTTGCCACTAACTCTTCTGCAACCACACAGCAACAACTTCTAAAAGTATTTATTAATTTAAATGCATTTCATCTACATACACTATTCCTGCTAGCAATGTTTACCATACGTTTGTTTTTCATATCCTTAAGCCAACCGTACACTAGAGCAGGGGTTCTCAACAAGTGGTACTAGTAACACTGGTGGTATTTGACAACTGTCAGGTGATACTCAGGGCAAATAGGCAGGGTTGTAAGGAGGTACGTCACCAAATGGCCGAGGACATAATTTTTCATTAACAAATGTTATTGTTTTTTTCTATATTTTTATGACATACGTACACATGACAAAGAATTAAGTTTTACATAGCTTTGACAAATACAAACTAAGGCCCCTATTCAGACCACTGGACGTATTGCATATATGTCCGGTGTTTACCAAAATTGGATACTGCGCATGCATAGTCATTTTTTTACGTAAACTACGTATCTTTTCATTACGTAGATTGCGTAGATGCAGTCTTTCAGACTGCATCTATGCAATCTAAGTAATGAAAAGATACATAGATTACGTTAAAAAATGAATACGCATGCGCAGTATCCAATTTCGGTAAACACCGGACATATATGCAATACGTCCAGTGGTCTGAATGAGGGGCCTAAATTCCCAAACACAGATGATACAATTAGCAGGTGTTACAAATAAAGTCCTTGACCTTGAGCAAATGCAACTCTACAAATCAGGGGTGTCACAACTTCTTTTTTGGGGGGGGGAATTTAGCCCTCCCCTTGGCGCCCCCATCTCATCTTTGTCTGCCCCCATCTTGGTATTCATAACAATATGTATTTCTTGCAAAAAAGAGGTGTGGTTAACACATTGGGGGCATGGTTAACTAATTGGAGCCTCCCCCTCCCAGTATTCTCATGTGTCTCCAGCCCCCTTCCCCCCAGTACTCCCATCATGTGTCACCCATCCGTTGCTGACTCCTGTACGCTCCATACCTTATCATTATCCCCCGGGTCCTCCTGCCCTCTCCTTCCCCTTTCCCTGTCCAGTGCTGGCAGGGCTCCTGTGCACTCGCATCCCCCGCTTTCCAGCTGCAACCTCTAAATCCGACTGGTGTCCCGGTGCACAGACTCCTGGGAGCTGTAGGTCTCATGCTGTGTCTATGGTCAGAGCGGGAACTACATTTCCCCTGCCTCCCCACTCTGACCACAGACACAGCGCCAGAACTGCAGCTTTGAGGAGTCTGGGCGCCATGACACCAGCGGAGGTTGGAGCTGAAGAGCAGGGGGAAGCGACTGCTGGCGCCGGACAGGTAATAAAGTGAGGGGGGCCTGGGGCATATGGAGGGGCGCTGCTGCTCCTCACTATAGGACACGTGCAGTAGTGTTCCAGCATGTGGACGCTACTGCTTCATACATGCGTATGAGCTATCCTCTTCCGTCACGCTCATACAGGACGTTCCTGTATGAGAGTCTGCGGTAGTTACACAGAGCAGCTGCCATCATCTCTATGTAACTTCCGCGGCAGCTCATACAAGAATCTCTTGTATGAGCTCAGCTGCCAGCCGGTCTCTCTATATAAGTATAAACAACCACGGACCCTGGTGTCTGTAGCCACCGCTGCTCTGGTTTAAAACACAATAAGCACACACTTACAGGTTAAGAGCATCAATTTACCACTTATAAAGAAGAAAGAGAAGTAAAATGAGCACTTATAATGCTTCCTGTATTCATAAATAAACAATGGTCTATACAGACTTGATAGCACACAGTCCACATATGTCCATCATTATCATCGAAGGGGGGGCTCAGTTCTTGAACCTCTCCATGATGGCTATGAACACAGTCCCCTTTAGCACCCTCAGTTGTTACCTTGTGCAAGTAGACCAGGATGCAAGTCCATAGTACTTGCCTATCTGTATAGTAACCGATATGCTATATGCTGCTATCCATGGATGAATGAAGCAACAGTGGGACCTGTGACCAGACTACTTATACATTCCGAATGTGTAGGCACCCTGTTGTAAACTATTCTGGATCCAGTCACCTGTGAGTATTTGGGTTTGGATTTTGGACCATATTAAAGGTAATACACTTTTATAAATGCAATCAACTTATACATTCAATGTGCTTTCTCATCCCCTCCAACTGTACCTCTTTAGCAGGTAGAGTACCGGTTTTTGATTGATGTTCTGTACCGGCTAAGAATGCTTCTGTACCAGGTTCTTGCTTGGAAATTCCCTCCCTCCTATACTCACCTTCCAGTCCTGCAGCATTTAATCACCATAATAGAGCTGTAGGGACAGACTCCTGCAGCTCTGATAAAGTGACAGGACCCTCTCCTGTGAGTTCTTAGCTCATATGATAAGGTGTAAAATGAGATTTCACACCTTATCATACATGCAACTGGGAGTAGATTAAAGCCATGCCCCTTCACTGGACAAACCACACCCCTCACGGACACGCCCTCAGGTGTACCGATTTTCAAAAAAAAATCTTGGAGGGTATGCTTCTTACAAATGTGTCCGTATGATTCTTCTTACTGGACATCCAGACCTCTTCAAAAGGGTATTTTCCAACCGCAAGAATATCAATAACGCCCATGATGGGGCAAGATGCAAAGGGGAGGGTGTACTGGGAGCCCAGCATACTAGCCAGACTTCTGAGTCTCCCCATTTTAATTGATGATGCCGAGGCAGTTTTAAGGTAGCGGTCTGCTGTCTGAATTCCTTACGAGTGAGCGGAATGGCCATTCCTCAAGCACAGAAAGTAAGTATGGATACAGTGGGGTTCTAGCGTCAGATCCTCATTGCTGCTCTGAGCTTTAAGCTCTAAGCACAATGGGATCTGTTTCATGATCTGTGTGAAATTTCTTTGTAGAAAGTATTTTTTTTTTATTTCTCAAAATGCAATCACAGATCTGTAGTAGTTTAGAGTATTATCATTAGCTTTGCACACTTTGCTAGTTCCATAAAAACAATATAATTAATATAAAAAGATCCCAGACAATTACCTAATCCCATCATAAAGCTAAATGCAGTCACATATCATTTGGGAACTTACCAAAACACAGGAGAACGATGAACTTAAGGAATCCCATCCTCTCTCTGTCTAGCAGTTCGTTAAACTGTGGCTGAGATTTTCCTCTAAAGGTCTAGTGAGAATAATCAGATAACTAAATAACTTCTAGGGATTTGTCACCATGTTTCAATGTGTTGAGTTTCAGGCTGTAAAGATAACAATGAGGAAGAATTTTTTTCTCTCGCCTACGTAGGGGGGAAAAAACGACATAACAGTTTTTCTGAAGCTTTATTTCACTGCTGGTTCTTTTCCCGTGCTGTGAATTAGTATTATAGAGGTAATCACTGCATTCTAAAATCTTTATGGACGCTCATAATATGTAAATATGTGCTGATAATGAGCAAGGAATGACTCTGCTCTTGAGAGCTTGAAATGTAAAGGAGGGCAAATAGTTCTTATTATATTTCTTTTTATATTGAGGGGGAAATACTGGTTGCTTATACAACAATTTTGTTGTTGTATTTTGTTAACATTTGTGTGCTCTATGCAGAAGCAAATGCTAACACTTCAATTTCAATTTTGTTTTCTTTAAAAAAAAAAATATTTATATATTGGAGTAAGTTTGAACATACATCTAGGATCATACATAGTATTTGACATACAATATTTATACTGACACATATAACTTGGAGGTACCTACAAACATGCATTGTTAACACGACCAACAATTCACAGCTTCGTTTTACAATCTTCCTCTTTACATTAGTAAAGAGTAATTTGAAGGTTTTTTTCTGAGCTGCCATAGGAATGCATAGGAAGGCATGAGAGCCCATAGGAACGAATGGCAGCCATAGGAACGAATGGGAGCCCATAGGAACGAATGGGGTGGGAGGTTTTGGCTGCTCCCGCCCCCCGGAGGCCAACCCGACGTCCCCGCCTGCTTTTGCTTCCGCCGATTGGGTGTCCGAAGCGAGTCCCGCACTCGCCCCTCCCACGCCCCCCTCCCCCGACACGCCCGTTTCACTTTCGCAGCGTCCCCATTGACTTCCATGCTTTGCAGCTCCTCCCATAGGCCGCAATGGGGAAATCGCTTGCGCCATCTAGGAACGGAAGGAAGTCACTACAGCGCGTCCCATTGACTTTGATGACAATCTGGCACTTTGGGGTTTTCCTTCGATCTTTGGGTATTTTTCTTCAAACTTTGGGTGTTTTTCTTCGAACTTTGGGTTTTTTCCTTCGAATTTAGGGATTTTGGCCTTCGAACTTAGGGTTTTTTCCTTCGATTTTAAGGTTTTTTCCTTCGATTTTGATGTTTTTTTTCAAAATCCTACATTGCTGTGTTATATTTAAGAATATTATCGAGCTAGTAAAAAATCGCCTTATTCTAGTTAATTTCACACGGTTATAGGAGGATGATTAAAAAATGTTCTTGTCTCGTACCAGGATGTAGAATAAAAGCATTGTTGTATTTTAGTTTTAATTGCACCTGGCAGCATTTCAATAAAGCTTTCCCACAACTCAAATAGTATTTGTGTGCGTTGTGTCTTTTGTGTTGAAGCTTCCAACCAGTCCATACGAAATATATAGTATAACTTTGCATGGAACATAGTAAGAGTGGGAGGGGTAGTGTGTATCTATTGTTGAAGGATACATTTCCAAGCTGCAGCTGATACACTCAATAGAATTTTTTTTGCATTTTTAGTATTCTTTAAAGTTGGATCCACAATACCTAAGACTGCCCATTGGGGCGCTAAGGGAACATAATCTAATAAGTATGTGTAGGTGTAACTTTGTATCTGTCTCCAAAATTGTTTAATTGAAGGACATTCCCACATGCAGTGATAGAAAGATGCATTTGTTGCATCACATTTAGAACAATTACTCGTCTCGGTGCTAGTACCCTTTATGAAAAATATTTGTAGGTGTTTTCAATTTCGCTTTCTGTTTGCATATCTAAATGTTATACATGGTGGAAATCATTTTATTTTAAAAATGTTTAATTCTAAGATACCCCTTATATTATCAAGCCTTACACTTATAGAGATTAATGTGAGAATATTTATCTTTTATTTAATTGGTTGATTGATTGATTCAATTATAATGCATTCATTTTAATAACAAAAAATCATATTTCATTTCATTTATAATTAGTTAATTAATGCCTAAGTCTATATTTTTGCTGAAACTCTGCATATTAATTATGGGTCACAAACAAAAAAAAAGTAGAAATGAATTCTAGCTGACATTTTCTAGTATGTAACAGGAAAGTGAGCGCCACAATCTGATTGGTTGCTATGTGCAACATCTCCACTTTTCCTTTTCCCACAGCTTAGTAAATCTGGCCCCTGGAGTTGCGAAGAGTCATTTGCTGAAAGTGTTTTTAGCTAACCCTTCCCTTTCCTAACCCAACCCCTTTGTTTCCCGCAACCTAACCCTGACCTTTCCCTTCTTCAGCCCTAACTCTCCATTCCTCCTTGCCCCGCAGCCTAACCCTAACCATCCATTCCCAGAAGCCTAACCCTAACCCTTAAGTCCCAACCCTAATCTTGTACACACTGCAGCCGCCCAAGCCTAACCCTAATATACCCGACTCGCCTGCCACAGCCTGTAGCTATTGGGAACAGGGAAATAGGTTCCCTTTTTCCAATAGCAATTTAACTTTCTGGCTTCAATGACTAAAATATGATACAAGATAAAAAAAAAGGAACACACTAACAACACAGGTGAAAGTCCACAAGCACTTTGGCTGCCAAGGGGTTATTCATCTTTATGATTGTCAGTCCTTTTCATACAGGACATTTAAAATAATACACGCTTTGTTGTCTGTACAGTAGTTATAGTTGTAAGACTCGGACCTGATCCTCCTAGTAAATCTAGCCCATGGAGTCAAACCATGTACAAGGAAGTAGCAATTAAACATTGTAGCACAACTGGTAGCTATCCCAATGTAAAGAAAGAGGAATAACACAAATTTAATGGATTATAGAAGAGGAACATTGTTAGTTCAGCGGTTTCCATGAAATAACAAAGGCATTCAGATAGTGTGGTTTATGAAATATAATGGCAGTGGCAGAACTAGGATTGATGGAGCCCAGGGCAAATGAAAAAAATGAACCCCAACTCTTATTAAATTGTTTTAAAAACTGATTTACAAAAAATGGGGTAGATCCAGAACTACGTGTGCAATACGTTGTCTCGCGTAGCGTATTTAGGTGTGCGTGCCTTTTATACACTCCCCTTGGCACACCCCTTGAATCTACGTATTTTGTCCGAGATACGCTTTCCAAACCCTACCTTAACTTTTGGTAACGTAACCGATGTGATCCGCAAACGTACGTATAGGTAACACGTATTTACACAGCTAAGCACGCCCACACTTTAAATGCAAACCCCCGCCTACATAACGTATTTCAGATGTATTTTAGACTCACGTAAAATTGGCACGCCCACACGTAAATATTTACGTTACTCATACGTGAATGACCCATACGTTCACATTTACGCTACGTTACGGAGCGTATTTTCTATGATGCGCATGCGCAGTACTTACAAAAACGCGATTTTACATCTCCAGCCACACGTAAATTCGCTCACAAGCGTTGTTCTGGATCTGGCCCAATGTCATTATGAAGCCCTCTTGGGCATGGGTGTCCATTGGAGCCCAGGGCACATGCCCTATAAAACTCACCTAGCAGTCTCTGTTTGCTTTGAGAGGTCTGGGATGTTTTCTGTATTGCATTGTCAAAAGGATGCTCTTTGTACTAGTGAGTGGTCACTAACATGCTCTCCGTGCTGGTGAGTGGTCACTAGTATGCTCTTTGTACTAGTGAGTGGTCACTAGGATCAGGGTCGGACTGGAGCATGAAGGGCCCACCAGAGAATACTGTGGGGGCCCACTGCATACTCATGGGTGTGGTCATGGGTGTGGTCAAAAAGTCATGGCCGGAGGACGCTTGTATCAATGAAACTTGCAAATAAACTATGTATCATCTGTTACACTCACAGACTGTTTCAACAGCTCAGTGTAAAAAGTGTGTTATACTATTAATTTTCAGTTACAGTAACCCATATAATTACAGTGAGTATCCTACTGACATATATACAAGGCAGAGAACATATTACTGATCACCATACAATAAGGACCACTTAATATAATAGCAACTTCATCCTAGTTACCAC
>WWET01001145.1:410739-422534 GCA_011038615.1 Limnodynastes dumerilii
CACATTGCATCCTAGTTATCACCATATAATACACATTGCATCCTAGTTATCGCTATACAATACACATTGCATCCTAGTTATCGCCATACAATACACATCGCATTTTAATGACTGCCATACGATAATAGTTTTGCCCTGGACTATTTCTATTCATATTTGTCTATCAAAATACTGTAGCAACTTTAGCAAAAACCTATTAATATAAAAGTAATAGTCTCAGTGTACTAATGTGATATATAAAAAAACAAAGCATCTGAGGATTCAAGCGCACTAGAATACCCTGCTAAGCCACAAATCACGACGTCATCACCAAGGACCGTGTAGAGAGACTACATTCTAGCGCCAATATTCGGGTATTACTTCTTGTGGCAGCAGCGTCTCGTCTACTTATTCCACTGCTTCCTGGTATGATGTTCTGATCTCTTTTACACTGTAATTTTTCGGATGTGATTTAATAAAAGTTTTTTCTGTTTTATTTTCATGGCTACTTGTTTGTGGGAAGGACATTACTCCATATGAATGAACAACACTACGGATGTTTTTAAGAGATTCTATTGAACACCATTAGATTTTATTAGGAACATTTGAAATAGGAATTGTTAAGTTATACCAATGTATAATCTGACCCCTCCCCCCCGTGTAGTAGAACCCAGCGCCGTTAATGTGATATATAGAATAGAAAAAAAAACATTGTACTGGGCTACATTCCATTAAAGCAAATTCCTGAAAGTAAAACTATATGAGGAATTAACCAATGAAGTATAGAAATCTACACATTTTAAATATACCTCCACCCAGCCTTTCTACCTACTCCTTCTGTTTGTTTCTCTACAGTCATCCAATATTCTTCTCCATGTGTGTGTGTGTCTCTACAGTAATTTAATCTCCCCTCTATAAGAGGGTCTCTACAGCAATCCAATCTCCCCTCCTTGTGTGTGTGTGTCTACAGTCATCCTTTCCTGCCCTCTGGTGCATCTCTAAAGCCATTCAATCTCCCTCACCATGGTCCTGATCCAGAGCTGTCTGTAAGTACAGCCAGCGTAGCTCTGGTGCACTCCCCCAACACTACCCCTGTGACCGGCGTAATTACAGACTGTTACACCGGCTGAAGGCTACCCTAACTTCAGCTGGCGTAACAGTCTGCAATAAAGCTGGCCACAGGAGCGTAAGGCCCTAACCCAGCCCTCCCTTAATAATTTCCCTGCCCCCCACCTACCTTCCGTAGCTACAGCGTAGTTACGGTGCTGCACGTCCCTTCATCCGTAACTATGCTGTATGGACGCCCGATCCATGGCACCCCAAGCCATGGATTATGCCAGGCAACATCTGCCCGGCGCATGCGCAGAGATGCAGAAATGCCGTTCTTACGCATCGTTTTTTACGGCGGCCGTAGGTCTGGATCAGGCCCGATGTGTGTGTTTCTAAAGCCATCCAATCTCCCCTTTCATGTGTGTGTCTCTAGAGCCATCCAATCTCTCCTCTCCGTGTGTGTGTGTGTGTGCCTCCACAGTCAGCCTTTTTTGCCCCTTCCTTGTGTGTGTCAGATTAGTCAGCCTTTCTGCCTCTTCCTTTTGTGTGTTCAATAAGCCTTATTGACGCTTTCTTGTGAGTGCCTTATTGCCCCTCCTGTGTTCAGGCAGCTTTAAACCCCCTCCTTCTGTGTATCCAACCAGTCTTATTGCCCCTACCTTCTGTGTCAAGCCAGCCTTATTGCCCCCTCCTTCTGTGTCAATTCAGCCTTATTTCTCCCTCCTATGTCCAGCCAGCCTTATTTCCCCCCTCCTTCTGTGTCCAGCCAGCCTTATTTCCCCCCTTTTTATTTGTGTCCAGTCAGCCTTATTTGCCCCTTTTTCTGTTTCTCCAACCAGCCTTATTGCCTCACCTTCTGTGTCCAGTCAGCCTTATTGAGCCCTCCTTCTGTGTTTATTAAGCCTTACTGCCCCCTCATTCTGTGTCCAGAGAGCCTTATTTCCCCCTCTTAATTTTTGTCCAGTCAGCTGTATTTCACCTTCCTTCTGTGTCCATCCAGTCTTAGTGCCCCCTCCTTCTGTGTCAATATAGCCTTATTTCCCCTCTCTTTATTTGTGTCCAGTCAGCCTTGGCCCCCTTTTCTTTGTCTAACCAGCCTTATTGTCCCACCTTCTGTGTCCAGCTAGCCTTATTGCCCCACCTTCTGACTCCAGCCAGCCTTATTGCCACCCCTATTAATTTTTTTACAGTCAGCCTTATTGCCCCCTTCCTACTGTTTCCAACCAGCCTTATTGCCTCTCATTATGTTTCCACCTATTTTGCACTTCTTTGTGTCCATTCAGTCTTGTTGCTGCTTCTTTATGTTGGCTGCCTCTATGGTAGTTAAATCCCATTCCCCAACTACCTTCTATAATCTTACCTTGATGACGTCTTCTTGCTTCCAGCTCTCTCCTTCGCACGCTCTGCAGAATTATGATGCCAGCATGACCTTAGGTCATGCTGGCGTCTAGTAAACAGAGCTGCGGGTGGCTGTGCATCGCAGCCAGCTCTGCAGCAGGGGTGCACGGGTTCTAAGAGAAGGCTCCACCCCCTTGCAAAAAGGGATGGAGTTTACAGGCACCGGGGCCCATCAGGGATTCCCCCGGTTCCCCGGCGGGGCAGTCCGACCCTGACTAGGATGCTCTCTGTACTGATGAGTGGTCACTAGACAAGATAATGTTATCTGTAACCTGTGACTCAGTACATCCCTCTTGTCTGGAGAGAAGGGGCCTGATACAGAGTAACGCTGTTGTGCTGAGTGTATTAATGCTCAGCATAACAGTGTTACACTCCCCCGACACTCCCCCTGCCAGATTGTAATTACACTGGGTTACGCCGGCTGAAGGCTACCCTAAGTTCAGCTGGCATAACCCAGTGTAACTATGCTGGGATGGCAGTGTTAGTACGCTAACGCTGCCCTCTCAGCCTCATTATCCTCCCCCCCGCCTACCTGCACTAACTTCAGCTTAGTAACGCTGGGGGACACCCCCTCCAGCGTTACTACGCTGAAGCTACGGACGACCGATCCACGATCAGGCGTTTCCGTAGCTACGCCGAGCAGAGTAGTTCTGGATTGGGGCCAAGATCTCTAAAACCCATAACAAAACAAACAATAAATAAAATACACAGATAATAAAGGCTGTTATGTCTTTTATTGAAGCATTTTACTATAATACATAATAATGATTATGATTATAAGAATGGAGGCATTGGGTGGACCTCGATGATGGTGAATTGATGGAATGTTATTGTTGTACATCCTCCAGGTGATAATAGGAGGTAATGGACAGGGCAGGTGGTGAATTGGTCAGGTGTTTCCCAATTCCTGGTCTTATGCTGCCCTGTTAGTTAGGCTGCAGAAGCTGTATAGGATGATGTTTTAATGTCAGCAGATTTAGCACCTGAGGAAATAAAAAATAACTTTTAGTAAATTCATAAATCATTACCAGGACAGAATAAAAACATCGTATTGATTGCTAGCCTACAAATAACTCCTAGATGCGGATCCAGTCAGGATCCCTTCAGAAAATGTGACATCATTGGTTTAACAGAGGGCTGGAAATTCTTCCCTGCGCATTGGCCAGCTACTCGATGGGCTCCCGTCAGCTCCGAGCCCGACTGCCCCCTCCATCCCGATGGCGGCCCTGCTGATGCCAATTCTCACTAACCCAGAAAAGAGAAAGTGTCAATGTCATGTGATTACTTACCGGCAGACACATCGGCCAAAGACATTTCTTATTGCCCTCCACCACGCTGGCCCAGAGGATGTTTCCTCGCCAGGTGGTGTTGTCGGTCCTCCTCTAAACCAGCGGTGTTTTAGGATTTTCTAGGAAGAAAAAATATATTTTTTAAGCATATTTATCAACGTTTTCTATTTTACACTCAGCTGCTACATAACCCAATAACCACAGTGTCCACTCCAATTGCTGGAACAGACGATAGATATTCTCTTACCTTTATGGGGGGCCTTTTCTTGGGCTCTGTACTTAATAACATCGTAATAAGCTTTCTGCAGTCTTTAGTTAAATCAATTGGGAATTCTGGTGCCTTTGATGTACAAGCCAGAATTTCCTAGAAGAAACAACAAACAAGTGATGTGATAAGATTCCTTTTACTGTCACATTCTGCTATCTCAGTTATATGAGACCTGTTGTCCAGCTACTTCTATAACTGATGCTACATGACCATAAATCACCCATAAGAAGCTGCCCCTCTTAGCTGGTATTGGGTTTCCCTTTGAGGACTGGCAGCTCAGAGACACTTTACCATAGAGAAGTCTAATCCCTGTCTTCATGTTTCCCATTACCCAACCCTCACGCCCCTTCTGATATCATTACTGACGTAGGAAGGGAGATGCCGTCTCTTACTAGAATGATACAATTGGAAAAAGGTGGTAGAGGTCCTCCATAAATATCTGTGTCTACTGACTGCCTGGAAATATCTTTTCATCTATATGTCTCATAGAACTCCTCTCCCTGACATCTTACTTTGTAGATATCAATGTAGAAAGGCACAAGACTGATCATAATAAACACGTTACAATGTTATAATATTGTAAGATTACATACCTCTTCAGTGTCTCCTCCATATGGCATTTCTTCAGACACAAGTGAATATAGAATGACTCCAAGGCTCCATAGATCCACTTTTGGGCCTTGATATTTCCGTCCGGATAATATTTCTGGAGCCATATATTCTAGTGTCCCCACAAAGCTCATTAGGCTCTTGCCTTTGGTGTAATGGCATCCAAGCCCAATGTTTTCCAGCTAAAGAAAAGAGATAGAAACACAATCCATGAATTCACCAGTTATAAACAACATATTAATAGCAGAGAGTTATTGCGCCCTATACCCAGGTCTCCATAAGCCAATCACTGAGAATAACTACAAACCCTGCAAGTGCTTCATACACAAGAAAACAAAAACCCAGACTAATAAAAGTCCAGATCATGTGCTCAAAACACACTTTATAAGGTCTGATAGAATATTCTATATCCCTACAGGGGAAAACTACAACACCTGAAATAAAGTGTATTAGGCTCTGTATAGAAATACACACCAGCTAGACATTCTTACCTTCAGGTCTCTGTGGGCAATGCCATGCTGGTGGCAGTATTGCACAGCGAGGAGAATCTATGGAGAAAGAGACATACATTAAGAATCCCTCACAGTGTAAAATGCTAGAAATATCCCCACACCAGTCACACCTCTATGTAACATCCCCATACCTCCCAAGTGTCCCGATTACAACGAGACAGTCCCATTTTCAGGGGACTGTCCCGCTGTCCCGCCCGCCTTACAACTTGTCCTGAGAGATCAGACTCTCGGGACAAAGTAGTTTATTTATGTTTTAAAAGCCCGTGCCGCTGTATATTCGGCTGGGCTTTTCCTAGTGCAGTACAGGTAATATAGGGCTTCTACGGAAGCCCTGTAGGACCAAACCTGTTACCAGTGATGCACCACCATGAGACCGGAAGAGACAGCGTGGGACAGACAGAGAGAGGGAGCGCAGCGGAGGAAGGGAGAAGACATTAAAGGTAAGTAAGAGAAGACACGGAGGCTGGACATAAGGGGCAGGCATGGAGGCTGTACATTAAAAGGGGCAGACAATGAAGGCTGGACATTAAAAGGGGCAGACAATGAAGTTTGGACATTAAAAGGGGCAGACAATGGAGGCTACAAATTACAAGTGGCAGACATGGAGGCTGGACATTAAAAGGGACACACATGGAGGCTGGATTTTATAAGGGGCAAACATGGAGGCTGGACATTACAAGGGTCGGACACGGCGGCTGGACATTATAAGGGGCGGACATGTAGGACACGTAATAAAGAAGCAGACATGGAGACTGGACAAATAAACGGGGGGAGACATATGGATGCTGGACATAATAATAATAAAAATAAGGGGCAGATATGGAGGTAGGACAAATAAAGAGACAGATATGAATCCTGGACATATTATAAGAGGCAGACATATGGATGGTTGTTAAATATAAGGGGCAGACACTAGACCCGCTGGTCTTGGTGATGTAAGACATACCTACTTTCCCAGACATGCCCACTGGGTGGTACAAGACACACACCCTCTACCAGGCCGCAAAATTTTGTCCCTCTTTCGAATTCTCAAATGTTGGGAGGTATGCGTCCCTATAATAAATTCCTCATATAACATTAGCTCCCATCTATTGAAAACTGTAGAAAGAATCCTTTCCAAATGTCCCCAGGTGGACAGCCAACCCCAACACCGTAAGGAGAGGCTCAGGCTAACCATGACAGCAGGTATGCACAGTCCTACAGCTCCCACGGAATAAGACTTAATCTTGGACAATGCACTTGTGAGAGGTGGGGCGTGGGACAGTGAGGCAGCAGCGCTGGAGAAGAACGTCGCTGGACTTCTCACCACGGAGGTAGGGGAAGAACTGGCTGGCAGCCAATCAATGCTGATTGGCTGCTGGCTGGTCACATGGCCATCTTGCTAAAGGAAAGTGCGGTGAGCCATTCAGTGCTCACCACAGCACTGCACTCAGGCGACCTTGCTTTGGCGCGTTACATGCCTATAGCCAGGGTATATTGTGGTGCCGTGGTGAGCCAATCAGGGCTCACCATATCACTCCTCCCATCAACCCCTGGGGCTGGATACCAAATCCACCGCATGGGCTGGAAGAAAGGAGAAGTAGCCGGCAGAGGCTGAAGAAAGAAGGTGTATTGGTGCGCTGTGAAGAAAGACAGGGCCAGAAGCGGCTGAAGAGAAGAAAGAAGAAAAAAGCAATGGCACATGAAGGACAGAAGATTGCAAGGGAGGCATTAGAGAGCCTCCATTTGGCCTCTACTGTCTCCTAACCTGTGCGGACAGGTATCAATTAGTCCCCCCCCGCTGGACCACCAAGGAGTCACTAAGGGCCTGATTCAGAGATCCGTCGGCGATCGGGCTGCAAATATACGCATCTAAGTGGCAGGTCGGAACAGGTTACACCCACCAGAATAAACAGTCACTCCCCTCGCAACCTCCAGCCAGTGATATGGCCCAGTCCAGGCCTGGACTGGAGCCCCAAACCCCTTCCATGGGCATAGGGGGTGAGGACTACCCCCCCTACTGAGAGCACTAGGCCCTATAGTGTGATAGGGCGCTAGACCCCTATAGAACAAGGCATTAGGCCCTATAGATAGCGATAGTTCAAGGGTACTAGACCCTGTGTTAGATAAGGGCACCAGGCCCTTTGTTAGAGGGCACTAGGCCCTGTGTTGGTTAGCGTGTGCTAAGCCCTTGGTTAGGTTCGGGCACTAGGCCCGGGGTATGGACAGAAGGGTATTAGACCCTGCGTGTAGCTTGGGCACTAGGCCTCTGTTTGGTTAAAGGGCCTTAGGACCTGTTGTTAGTGTTGGGCAATAAGCCCATGTTAGGCTGAAATGTTGCCGGAGCAGAGGGCCTGTTTAGGCTGCAGGGAGCGATAGGCTTCGGTAGTGATGAGAGGGTGCCAGGCCCTGGCTAGGGTAGCATTAGGAGGACACGTGGCAGAGGACAGGTTGCGGTACTCGGAGGTAAGTGGTCTCTGGTAGGTGTGGTGACTGGTGGCGGTGAGAGCGTACATCAGAGAGAGACGGTGATGAGTATCAATACCTGGTTTCTCTGTGGTGTTTGTCTCCCCTCCTTCCATGGGTGCGGAGACGGAGACGGAAGGCGTGGGAAAAGTTTTGTGCCGCTCGCCAGGCATTGGCGAAAAGAGGTGTCTGAGGCCCTGGTCGGTGATGACGATTACCTCACCCGTGTACTAACTTCCCCGTTCTCTCCCGCAGGTATTCCTGGTTTTAATGTATTACTAATGGTTGACTTTGTTTTGCAGCATTAGAAATTTTCACGCCTGGGACCAGGAAATTCCCCCCCCCCCTGGCAACGAGCGTACGATGGCCCCCAACCGGGAAAGCCCTTTTGTCTGCCCCACTGCTGCCATTGATATGGCCCAGTCCAGGCCTGGAGTCCCAAACCCCTTCCACGGGCATAGGGGGTGAGGACCATCCCCCCTACTGAGAGCACTAGGCCCTATAGTGTGACGCTAGACCCCTATAAAACAAGGCATTCTCCCTATAGATAGCGATAGTCCAAGGGTACTAGACCCTGTGCTAGATAAGGGCACTAGGCCCTGTGTTGGTTAGCGTGTGCTAAGCCCTTGGTTAGATTTGGGCACTAGGCCCGGGGTATGGACAGAAGGGTATTAGACCCTGTGTGTAGCTTGGGCACTCTGTTTGGTTAAAGGGCCTTAGGACCTATTGTTAGTGTTGGGCAATAGGCCCATGTTAGGCTGCTATGTTGCCGGAGCAGAGGGCGATAGGCCCTGTTTAGGCTGCAGGGAGCGATAGGCTTCGGTAGTGATGAGAGGGTGCCAGGCCCTGGCTAGGGTAGCATTAGGAGGACACGTGGCACTCGGAGGTAAGTGGTCTCTGGTAGGTGTGGTGACTGGTGGCGGTGAGAGCGTACATCAGAGAGAGACGGTGATGAGTATCAATACCTGTGTTCTGTGTGGTGTTTGTCTCCCCTCCTTCCATGGGTGCGGAGACGGAGACGGAAGGCGTGGGAAAGGTTCTGTGCCGCACGCCAGGCATTGGCGAAAAAGAGGTGTCTGAGGCCCTGGTCGGTGATGACGATTACATCACCCGTGTACTAACTTCCCCGTTCTCTCCCGCAGGTATTCCTGGTTTTGATGTATTACTAATGGTTGTCTTTGTTTTACAGCATTAGAAATCGTCACGCCTGGGACCAGGAGAGGAACAGCGCGTCTTCTCTGGCAGTTCTTCAGGATTGGATAGGAACCTCTGGGGTGGGGGCAGGCCTGGGTTTGTTTAGATCCAGGGCGCTGGGATACCACCCGTTACAGGAAATTGCAGCTCCACCCTCATATCGACATCTAGTTCTTCTCACCGAGATCACCCAGAGGGAAGAACTGAGAAGTCGGCAACCCTTATTTAGTATAAGGTCGTGGGCAGGGAGTGCTCTGTCTCTATCCCTTTACTGCATTTTCCTCCCTCCCCATGTTTCTTAAGACATATGCAGAAAACTAATGTCAAATACTGAAGAATGTAAAACAACTATATTACTGCCAGCAAGGGCTTACTAAGCATAAGGTTCAGTGACTAATTGAAAATGTCACCAATACCAGGGTCCCATGCAAGGATAGTGAATTTTAACCATGCCCATGATAGCAGCTCACATGTATATGCAATGAGTGTTCAGCTGCTAGTAACCGCACTGAGCATACACCTTCCTTCTCTGGAACTTCACTTCACTCTTCAGTACAAAGTAAAGTGCTGCTTGAGCTCCACTTGATAAATCTGTTGGTCAACGTTTTGGAGATAGAGGGCCGGGTTCACACCTAAGAGTGAGTTCGGTGCGGACAGATCCGTACCTAACTAACTTGTCCTGCCCCTAACCCGCCCCCCCATTTTTAGGTACCTTATGGCACTTGGGCAATGAAGGAGGTAAATATATGATTAATAATGAAACAGAACACATTCACTTGCTTCCTGGCTCCCATATTAAAAAATAAAAACCCCTCTTACCTATATTGGGGTGCTCCAATGTCTTTAAAAGTTCAATTTCCTGGTAGATCTGTTGGAAAAGATCATTTGGTTTTAGAAGAATCCACACTGATGAGAAATCACTTATCATTTCCCTGCTACTATCAGGGTCACAGTATGCTGGCGCTACTAGGTTTAGCATCAATAGCGCTTTTAATTATCCCACCATTTATTGCCTCTATTAATGTACGCTGCCGCATATGACATCTTACAGAGATTAGTTACTTTCTTACCGTCAGCATTTTTGGAGAATCCGGCTCTGGTTTTTTTATAATTTTAATGGCCACCTGAAAAACAGTCAAAAAGTCATATTAAGCAAGTAAAATAGAAATCACTATCAGCAGTCATGTGTATTGTTACTTAAACACCATCACTTGGAGCATGTTTACTTGTGTAATGTGGAAACATTGTGGTGTGTGCACCTGCTGTGTACTATAAATGCTTCATAGCGTGACATTGTCAGGTGTGGGACGGAAGGCTGGATCCAGTACAATGGGCTTGATTCATAGAAACATAGAAAGTGACGGCAGATAAGAGCCACATGGCCCATCTAGTCTGCCCATTTGTTTCACACTTAAGATGTGCTCCCATGACACTCCCCTTATTCTTACGGATCTTTGCAGACTTCCGCCACCATAGTGCTACCGTAACTCTCTGTGCGTATCTTTGTGCGAAGTTTGTGAAAGTAAGAACGGAGTTTTCTCACGCAGCCCATTCAGCCCTATATAAGTGCCCCCCCTCACTTTTCTTGACATCTTACTGAGTACAGACAAGCCCCTTACGGATGTCACTACGTACGGATATAAACTCTATACGTAATTTCTATGCGTAACATCTGGCTTACGCATGTGTAAATAGGAAAAAAAAAGTCGCCAAGATACGGAAGCGTCCTGCGTATATTTAGGAACGTTATTTAGTGTGAATCAGGGCCTTTGTTATGAATATATATTCTCAGGAATCATTGTAAAGCGTTCTCCTCCCCCCTCATCTGGTCACACGGCTTTCTCACCTTTTCTCCGCTGAAGAGATGTTCGGCCAGCTTTATTTGGCCACCAGCTCCCTCTCCAAGGGTTTTCAGGACTTTGTAATGTCCAATGCATTTTTTCTTTATGCATTTTCCCCAGGCAGGCTGCAGAGATAAATAAGAGGGTGATTAATTCATCTTAGTTGGGTCTTTCTAGAGGCTACAGATCTTCTCTCCCCCAGCAAGTAACTGTCAGAATTAAGAATAAATAAAAATCACAAAAATATCTACAAATAACTGAGGCCATATCAATAACTCTGCCACCTCTGGCTAATCGCAATGCGCTTCTAATTCCTGTGACCGCGAGGGCGTCACCACTTGGGACATCCGCCAAGGACGCTACCTTAAACTTTTCTGTGGTACAGTGCGGAAATGAGGATTGTACTAAATGCTTAACCAAGCCCTTACTGTATAATTACACACCTCCCCCTCCCGCCATGATAACTGACAGACGCAAGCCACCCCTACCTGCCCTGTAGACGGAAAGGATTCCAGTGCGATATTCAACACGTGGCGACCGTCTGCAGTGCGCATATTCGCTGTAGCGCAATGCAGTTCTTTTCCGAACGGAAAGTCCGTAAAACATTCCCATGACTTAAATCTGAATCCAATTTCCTTTCATAAAGTGTTGGTCCACTGGGGAGAACAATCACCAGAAATGTCTGTTTTTGGAACCCTTGTAAGCGGAGAAGGGGGGGATGTGACACAGACTGGCGCTAGGCCGGTCATCCTCCCGCTATGGAGACCAGCAGGCTCATATACGAGGTTTCTGTATGAGCTGCCGTTACATAGAGCAGTTGATTTCATGTAACTGTGTAACTGCCACAGACGCTTATACAGTAACTTCCTGTATGAACTTGGAGCAGGAAGAGAGAGAGCGCAGTGCAGGAGGAGGACATAGGTACTCCCATCAAGTGGCACTTGATGGGAGTACTGGGGGGGGAGGCTGGTGGCACATGATGGGAGTACTGGGGGGAATCTGGTGGCACATGATGGGAGTACTTGGGGGGAGGTTGGAGACACATGATGGGAATAATGGGGAGCTGGAGGCACATGATGAGAGTACTATGGGGGAGGCTGGAGACACATGATGGGAGTACTGGGGGGGCTGGAGGCACTTGATGGGAGTACTGGGTGAGGTTGGTGGCACATGATGGGAGTATTGGGGGTGGTTGTGCTGGAGGCACAAG
>WWET01001145.1:422719-440035 GCA_011038615.1 Limnodynastes dumerilii
TATGACTTTATTAATAGTTTTACAAAGAAGCTATTTTAAATAGAAAGCACCATAATATGTACAATAAATCACAGGATACATGCTGACTATACTATAGATGTACATACCTGTACAAGGTTCTGTGTAAGATCATCTTGTGGCTTGTCTCCAACCCTTCATCTATACCATTTTTACAGAAGAACGTCCCCATTCACTAAACAAAGCTCTAGTTACTCCTGCAATAAAGAAAAAAAAAATAATAATAATTTTTCTAATCATATATATATAATGTTTGCATATATATAAATGTTTGCATATAATTATATGTAGTTGATTTTCATGTGTGTATTTTGTATTTTATTGCATTCCCTAATTTATTGGTGTAAATCTCTAGGTCAGGGTAAAGACATATAATTAAGGTAAATATAAACTAGTTATTTTTCCACCCCACATATAAAATAAATAAATGTTATAAAGTTATTGCATTGTTACCACATCACAGCTGCCTAAGAACAGGTGAGGTTCTGACCCTCCCTGACCAGATAAAACTCCCCCATCTGGTAATTGTCAGTGTGAATTGATCCAGATCTGGGTGTCTGCCAGCTGCTGTGACGTTTCTCTGCGTGGATTACTACTGCACATACTCAGAACTGAAGAGTGCGCAGGGATGACCCATTCAGATCATAATGCAACCCTAACGTCCAGGGCTTGCGCTCTGAGGGGCCTGTAGAGGGTGGGAAGGGCGGGAGGGATGTAGTCAATGTACAGTAAAGCTGACCATACACTAGAGCGTTTATCGGCCCGATCACCCAATTATCAAGCTCCCGATATTTTAGGGGAGCCGATCAGCTATCTGAAAGGCTCCCTATTCTTCAAAGGTGCTGCTGCATATCTTTATATTATACTGCTCTGACTGAGCTTTGAAGCATACCTGTCAGAGCAGCATTATACATAGATCTGCAGCTGCTGCCAAAGCAGGGAGTAATAGAGACAGGGATCAGCCAAAGCTACACTTCACACAGCACGGCTTCGGCTGATCGCTGTCTCTACTACTCCCTGCAATAAACGTCCCAAGCCTGATGGGCGTGAACTACGGTGACCCTTAACTTAAACCTTGACTTACTGCATGGTTATTAAGGTGTGCGCTGTGTAAATCTCTCCCCAGTGTCACTCTTTTTGAGTAGACACATTCTTCGTTTCTAGATCTATGTACTAAGCTGCTCTGTCAGGTATACTTCAAAGCTGTCAGAGCAGCATAGTACATAGCACATAGAGTGGTAGAGAGCCCTGGCCCCCTCTTCTGCTAGGATTATCGGTCCCAGTAGGAGAAGTGTATGGTGCCAACAATGGGACATTTCCCTGGCGGGAAGTCATCCCATTTATCGGGACACCCCCTGCTGGGACCGATAATCACCCCAGTGTATGGCCAGCTTCAGGGCATTCCAAGGCAAGTGCCCCCAATCCTGCTCAGAAGGCAACGCAACAGAGGTGAGTTTACATTAGATTTTGTTGCACATTCTGCAGGTCTAAGTCGAGGGGCGCTCATTCAAAAGCTGGTTTACTACCCCTGAGATTAATTGTTATACAGCAAAATAAATCACACAGATATGGAATCACTGCTAGTGTCTTGTGTATTATGTTTAATGTTTTATTATTCTACATAAAAATCCTTTTTCCATTGATTTAGTGCATAGACTACCACTGTAGCTTCCTTTCTATGGATAACAGTTTGTAACTCTCTGAAGCACATTATACAGCCAGCACCTCCAGAGCATATCTGTAGATGTAGCAGCAGAGAGCTCACTGTTTTCTTCCCAGCCAGATGCAGGGGTGTAGGAATCAAGGGGGGAAGAGGGGGCATAAAACACAGGAGGCCGGGAAGCTGCACTTCCCATTTACTGGTCTTGTAAGTTATTATGACAATGGAACAGAGAGAGCGACTGATTGCGGCCTGTGGACACTTAGAAACGCTAGCAGCCACCTCATTGCCGCCAGACCGAAGGGCGCCCTGAGCAGGCTCATTAAAATAGGGATCCAGGCAGAAGCGTCACAAAAGGGGTGCATGGTCCTCCACTGCTCCCTCCATATGAATGAGGCTGGCGTGGCCTCATGGTAAGCATATAGTGCATCGCGGAGGGGTAAAGAAGATCAAGAACAAGAAATCCAGGGCTGAAGCAGAAGAGTGAAGGTAAGTGAAATGTAAAAAGTAGGAAACATACAAGGGGTGCTAGATGATTCTAGATTCTACAATGGTTCTAGAGTCATACAAGGGGGCTGAAAGGTTGACTGGGACATACAAGGTGGCTGACAAGATGTCTGGGACATACAAGGGGGCTGTATTGATGACTGGGACATACAAGGGGGCTGCAATGATGACTGGGACATACAAGGGGCTGATAGGATTTCTGGGACATACAAGGGGACTGTGAATGTAAATCCATTTAGGCTGTGCATATAGTTTTGTAATTTGAAGGTGTAATTCTTATTTTGCTGTTTTATGTCACCACTATCATTTTATTGAATAATATAGACGAATTATAATTTACGAGTCCGACAAGTCCGACAGGGGATTTGTGTAAGTCACCTGTCTCAGAACATCTTTTCATGCTATATGTTTGAACAGCGTAAGTACTAAGGTAAGTAATGAAGTTACCGACGTAAGTACTTATGCTGAAGGGGCAGATCCTTCAGTTACGATGGCTGTATCCCTGCCATATAGGCGGGGATAGCCATGTAAACGAGGGGTCGGGTGGGGGTACCCCCGTTAAAACTAGGTCAGCAGCCCCAAACCTAGTCGTAAATGTTAAGGTTTGCTACTGACAGCATGGAGTGCAGGGGGCGTGCACTCCCCGGGAGCGTAACTACGCATTACGTGTATGCGGGCATCAGGATCTGACCCCATGTTACTAAAATGGCCTTTTTCCCCCTGTCCAGATGTCCCGTTTATTGCACATGTGGACTGAACGTACCAAATCTTCCATAATGCAGGATGCGCTACGAATTGCGCTTAGATCTAGATCGACGAAAGTAAGTTTATAGTGATACTTGAACTCTTGGGCAGCAAAATGTGATATCATTATAGAGCATCTTTATTACGTTTTCCAGCAGGCAGCAGATGAGTGACAACAATTTACTCATCTTCCTTTTATTATAAAATGTATGAGAGTGAGAGGAGCCCCAACTCTGCAGAGAGGGATCTAACGTGAATTGACCGCGGCAGCCACCTCATGGTACTGTCACCTCCGGGCCCTGGACTATCCCATACCCTCCAACTGTACCTATTTAGCAGGTACAGTGCCTTTTTTTTAGTGGTCTGTATTGGCTAAATGGGCTCTTGTACCGGATTGTGACCCAGAAATTCCCTACCCACTATACTCACCTTCCAGTCCTGAAACATCTGATCACTATAGCAGAGCTGCAGGGATAGACTCCTTCAGCACTGCTATAATGACAAGACCCTCTCCTGTGAGTTCTAAACTCATATAATAAGGTGTAAAATAAAAATAATTTAAAGCCCCGCCCATTCTCTAGACAAGCCAAACCCCTTCCTGGACACACACCCCCAGGTGTACCGATTTTCCAGTAAAAAATGTTGGAGGGTATGCTATCCGAGGACAAGCAGCATTTCAGAAGTGACATGTTCAACACAAGCAGCTTGCGGAAGTCGGGTTTCTGGTACAGACGGAGCATGCCCCTGGCAGATGTTACACATCGGATCTCCTGTTTGGAGAGCACCATGTCTCATTTGAAGGGAGAAGGGATTGGTAATTGCTGATCAGGCCTAGATGGGTCTATTGTAATCTCTATAAACAACAGGGACCAGATTCAGAGTTTAAAAATAATAAAGTTACACCTGTGCAAAACAATGTTGTCCAGTTTCCCCATATACCACTGGACAGTGGTCCAAGCACTGCTGGCAGGGAATCTCTGCTCTAAAGAAATGTAATCCAACTTTTGAGAGGAGCACTGAAAAGAAAGACAGGAGAAAGAAAAAGTACAGTGCTTAAGTGTATAACAGCTGTGCCATACACATACCAGTAGATGGCAACAGTACTACAACCTGATATATTAAACACTGGAAAAACAACCTAGGAACAGATTCACAGTTAAATAAGACAGGAAAGTTACACCTGGGCAATACCATGTTGATTTCAGGGGAGTCAAATTTAATTTGTTGCAAACAGTATTATAGTTTAAAGGTGATGTTTCCTATCCCAAGTCTAAAAAAGAGTGTAAATGTGAATCTGATCCGTATCTGTGTGCAATGAGCTAAATAAAGCAAAGCATTCTCCCTGCATGCACAGAATAAAATAAATTTGACTCCCCCTGAAATCAACATCTTAGATACCTGGTGTTAAAATGTTTACAGTTTAATATCACTTTTAAAGCTCCAGGAGTTTCGAACAGCATCGCGGATACCCTGTCGCGTTTCAATTGACCTAAGTTCAGGAAGTTGGCGCCTGGTGCATTGCTGGATGGACTTTCATGCCCCCCTTATCTTTGGCAGATTGTGCATCCGGGTTAGAGGCCTTGGCGCTGGGCTCCCTTGCTCCGGCTACCTTGAGAGCGTATCGGTGGGCCTGGGATCAATGGGTTGCGTATATGGCTGTGAAGGCTAGCACAGGTAAGACAGATCGTGCTTTGCTTCTACATTTGCTTTGGCAGCTTTATCGGGAAGGGAAATCCAAGGCGTCCATGTCGTCCCTTCTTGCAGACATCTTATTTTGTTAAATTGCGCGAGGAGGCTGACTTTACCAAAGATTTTTTCATTTCTAGGATTCTTAAAGGTTGTGCACGTAAGGGAGCCAGGGTGGAAGATAAGAGGTTGCCTATTGATATTAATCCGCACAGGGGGAGTGCCAGGGGGAGTCAGCGATGTAACACTGAGCGTTAGTACGCTCAGCGCTACATCGTACCTCTGGATCAGGCCCTTTGAGTTTATGCAGATATCAAGTTTCGCCCCCTGGCTATCAATACTGTAATTCCTAGTGTAGCTAGGGATTTGGCTGACTGATGATATAATTTGCGTCATCACACCTCATCAATTCCCCCAGCAATACTGTTAATGGTATTGATTAGATTACTGACTTTATTGCACTGTGTATGATCCATTCTGTTGAATTTAATTGTTGTGTGAACAAGTAAAAACAAGATGCTAAATGTGTTAAGATAATACAAGATGACAGGACCGGATTCAGAATTCTGTACTCAAGGGTACTTACGCACTCCAATGGCTGATATACATGGTAACGCACTATGATCAATGCTGGATACAGTGAGAACATGGGCCTGATTCAGACTTAAGAAGGAGCTTGAATATAAGAGGAAAGTTAGTCCAGGGCTAAACCATGTTTATTGCAGGGGAGTCATATTTCAACTGTTGCAACAGTATTAGAGTTGAGAGGTGATGTTTCCAATCCCAAATCTAAATAACAGTGTAATTAGTAAAGCTGGTCAGTATCTGTGTGCAGTAAACAATTCAAAGATAGCAGTAAACAATTCAAAGATATATTCCTGCATGCAAAGAATACAATTAACTTGACTCCTCCTGATATCAACATGGTTTTGCCCAGGTGTAACCTTCCTCTCTTATTTTCAAGCTCCTTCTTAAATCTGAATGAGGCCCAACATGCGTAAATCCAGAGGAAATGTGCGGATAATTTATTTCACTGAAAGGGTAGTTGATAAGTGGAATAAGCTCACATGTGAGGTGTTTCAAGCTAAAACAATAGAACAGTTTAAATATGTTTTGAATAAATTTAAGGATATCTGCAATCTGAGGGTAACATAGGGCTAAAGTCAGTATAGTCTTAAAATAAAAACGACTGGTCAGACTGGATGGGCCATGTGTCTCTTATCTGCCATCACTTTCTATGCTTCTGTGATTAGTTCCACAGCGTTTAATTGGCCCTTACAAAGGTGAACTGAGCAACGCCTAGGTGGGAGGTAGCATAAGCGACCAGCCGTGCCTGGCAGACATCAGTCAAGCTTGTGCTTAGATGTTTCCAGAATATGGTAATAGGGGTTGCTTTGTGATTGGATAAAGGGGGTCGGGGTGGGTTTTAGGTCATAAACGTTTGGTTTATAAGGTGCTGTCTAGATAATCTCCTCCTCTTTGAAGATTTCTTTGGAAGGCTAAGTGTATCTCTCCTGCTTAATTTTCAAGGGTGTTTTGGTGTATTTGGGTTTTTTTTGGTGGTTTTGGGGGTGTGAGTATTGGTGGGATCGTTTTTTGATTTGTTCTTGCTTGTCTTAGTTTTTTTGGGTTAATTATTTAGTTTTGTGCAGGTTAATTGGTACAGTTTCTAATCTTTTATAGTTTGTTTTTTCTTCTTTTGGTCTTTGTGTCGCTATTATTTCCTTTCAGCTCTGCTAATCTTACCCTATTATACTCTGAGACTATTTTCTATTCTCTTATTTGCTTACACTATTTCTTAATTATACTATTTACTGTCTGTCCTCCGTTTTCTACAGTTAATTGCTTTCAATCGTTACCTGATGTCCCGCCCGGTCCATCGCAGAACTGTTCCTCTGCGTCTCCGGGACATGGAGACTCAGGGCGAGCAGGCAGGGCGTGCCTCTTCTCCCATGGCCAGAGGGCCACGGGAGCATACGCGCTCAGCTTTTTCTGTCCCGCCCTCGCGCGGCTCTGCTGAGGCTTCCGGTGCTGCTGACGTTTATCAGCGTGCGCCGGAAGTAATGGCGCTTAACATGGCGCCCGCCATTCACTGGAGCAGTGTGCTCCATTTTAGAGGCAGAGGGGCTGGTGCTGGCTAACGGAAGGTGGCCGGAGGCACCAGAAACTGTGGGCAGGGCAGCAGGATGCCGTTGGTGCTGGCTAGAGGTAAGTATAGGCTCAAAGGAGGCCAAGGATGTGCAGCAGCAGTGCCAGTCAGTTAGGCAGGGGAGGTGTTTTGAGTAGGAGGCAAGTTAGGGGGAGGGATGATACAGACATAGGGGATTTTGTGACAGTATGAATATTGAGGAAGCTTCCAGTGTACTTCAGGGGGAAAGTGAAGTGGAGATAGAGGAATTTTCTGTTGGGAGCATGGATTATGTGCCAGTTACCCCTGTGCAGACCCCTATGCATCAGCTCCCTCCCAGGCCAGGTTCCGTGAGACCCGTAGCTGGGCCGGTTGGTGTTAATTCCCTGCAGTTAGTGCAGGCTTAGGTCTTTGGTAGACCTCTTAATCTGCTGTCTGTTCAGTAGGGGGGCTAGCACTCAATGGCTTTTCCCTCCACCGATATTTAATTCCGCTTCCTGGCCTTATGTTAGTACCAGTGGCCCTTCTTCCCAGTCCTCTCAGGGTCATTTTGCATATATGCCAGTTTTTTCAGACCCTTCTGCTCCGTACTTTTTTTCCTGGACAACTTAATATGCTTCCTTGGCCCTTCCCTTTTGCTCCATATGTTCCTCAGGGTCAGTTAAATGTTCCTCAGTTAAGCAGTAATGAACAGGCTAGCACTAGGGTGGAGAATAGTGTTAATAATCCAGTTGCTGAGGCTGGTGTTAATTTCTCTACTCAGATGTGGTGAGATGGCTCGTCAGCGGCTTCCATCCAGGCAAGGAAGCACACTGGATACAGGTGAGCCCGGGGAGGGTAATGTACCTAATGGGGATGGTGTTCCAGATGTCAGTGTTATCTCGAGCATTGACTCTCTGCGTCCCAAATTCGGCCAGCTAAAGTGATGCAGTTGTTAAAAAAGATCTTGCAGCGCCAGCTTTGGCAAAAAAGAGTTCTAAGGCGTCGGCGGTGTCCAAGCGAAAACAGCCAGGCCCTTCACCAATTTTATGTGATAACACTGTAATCACTTGGGACGTTAGGGATTCCTTGCCAGAGCGTATTAAGCGTGGGAGATACGTCAATATGTTTATCGTCACGTAAACGGGGAAAGAAGGTTTAGCCGCGGCCAAGGGAAAAGGGGTTATGGGGGAGGAATCTTTCAGATCCTTTTCCAATCGGTTGGGTGGTTATTCCACGTTTGCCGCTGTATATTTGGAGACCAGATCCACGGAATACATTGGTATTTTGCGTTATCTACACCTAATTCACAATTTATACACCAATGCTCGAGCTGGCATGTGGAGAACATATGACGAAAAATGTAGAAAGCACCAAGACGGTTCAAAAAGTATAGATTTCAGCGATAGCGATGTGGGTATTTGGCTAAGGATCACGAACACAAAACAAGTACAGGATTCCTTTTGAAAGGCGGGATATCAATCGCTTTCCTTCGTTTCCGCAAGGGGCAAATGCTTTTCTTACAATAATGCCAGATGTACGAGGGGAGTTAATTGTAGGTTCAAGCATTTTTGCACGAAATGTGGAGGGACATATCCATCAAAAGATTATAAAAGCCAGTCAGCCCCTGGATCAAAGCCTGCTAGCAATGCCCGTTAGATTGGTAAAAGCTTCTTCTCCTGTTAGGTTAGAGGCCATGTTAAAATAGTTGGACATTTATGTTAACAAAGAAGATGCAGAGTTTCTTGTAAATGGTTTCTGTTATGGTTTTAGGTTACTGATAACTAGAAAGGTTGACGCTTGTTGTCGGCGTAATTTACAATCGGCTCGCCAGTTACCACACATAGTTTTACAGAAAGTTTTAAAAGTGGTGGAACTGGATAGGATGGCTTGGACTTCTCTGGTTTCTCCCATTCCAGGGTTGGTCATTTTTCCGGTCGGAGTGATGCCTAAGAAAACGCCCAGAAAGTTTAGGCTTATTCACCATCTGTCCTCCCCCGAGGGTGCATCGGTAAATTATGCAGTCGAAGCGGCTAAGTGTTCGGTGTCCTATCAACTTTTTGGTCGTCAAGCATTGGAGTTGGTGCAATCTTGTGGCCCAAAAGCCTTAATGGCAAAACTTGACATTGAGTCAGCATTTAGATTACTTCCTCTTCACCCTGACTCTTTTATATTTATGGGCTTCAGATGTTTGCCTATGGGCTGCTCCATCTCCTGTACGTTTTTCGAAAAGTTTAGTTCTTTTTTACACTAGTGCGTGCAGATAGGAGCGAAGCATCAGTTTATCACTTACTATTTGGACGATTTTCTTCTTGTCGGTTCAGCGGATTCAGATGCGTGCAAAAGGGTTTTGGAGTGCCTGTGGCTGCTAACAAGACGGAGGGCCCCATCACCTGCCTGTCATATTTGGGCATTGAAATTGATACAGTGGCGGGGTCATGCTGTCTGCCGTCAGATAAAGTAATAAGACCTAAAGCGATGTTGCTTGAGTTGCGCAAGGTGCGTCGGTCAGTCCTTAAGAAAGTCCAGTCGTTGCTCGGTTTGTTAAATTTTGCTTGTAGGGTTATCCCTATGGGCAAAATTTTCTGTCGTCATTTGGAAAGGGCTCCCTCATCATTTTGTACATTTGTCGGTGGCCCTTCGGGAGGACAACCATACCAACATAGATGTTTAGTTACGTTTTCTAGATTCTTTTAATGGTGTTCGCATCTGGAGCCCCGCGGCGGCATCAAATTCAGAATTGTAGTTATTCAGTGACGCTGCAGGTTCTTCAGGTTTTGGTGCCTTCTTTCAAGGCGCTTGGTGTGGTTTGGTTTGGAGCATGGCCTATGGTTTGGTTTGAGGAAGGTATCACAGCCAATTTTTTTGTGCTTGAACTATTTCCAATTGTCGTGGCCGTTGATCTTTGGGTTCATGCCCTGCAAAATAAGAGTATTATTTTATGGTGCGATAACTTGGGAGTAGTTAAGGTGATCAATGGGCAGAGAGCTTCCTCTCCTCCTGCTATCAGGCTGCTTAGATACTTGGTGTTAAAATGTTTACAGTTTAATATCACTTTTAAAGCTCGTCATGTTCCAGGAGTTTCGAACAGCATCGCGGATTCTCTGTCGCGTTTCAATTGGCCCAAGTTCAGGGAGTTGGCACCTGGTGCGTTGCTGGATGGACTTTCATGCCCCCCTTATCTTTGGCAGATTGTGCATCTGGGTTAGAGGCCTTGGCGCTGGGCTCCCTTGCTCCGGCCACCTTGAGAGCGTATCGGTGGGCCTGGGATCAATGGGTTGCGTATAGGGCTGTGAAGGCTAGCACAGGTAAGACAGATCGTGCTTTGCTTCTACATTTGCTTTGGCAGCTTTATCGGAAAGGAAATCCAAGGCGTCCATGTCATCCCTTCTTACAGACATATCTTATTTTGTTAAATTGCGTGGAGAGGCTGACTTTACCAAAGGTTTTTCCATTTCTAGGATTCTTAAAGGTTGGGCACGTAAGGGAGCCAGTGTGGAAGATAAGAGGTTGCCTATTGATATGAATATTTTACAAAGAATTGTGGATTTTGTGGGTGGCATTTAATTCTTGGGAATGTAAATTATTAATTTTTTTTATTTATTTTTTAATTATTAAAATAGCTTTTTCGTTGGCCTTTTTTGGTGCCTTTAGGTTATCGGAACTGGTGGCAGCTGGGAGGAATTCTTGTGGTTCCGGGCTTTTGCGGCAGAATATGATCATTTCTGATACTTCTGTGGCTTGCAAAAAACACATTTCCAAAACTGACCAATTGGGTAGGGGGTGGTGGGTGTCCCTTAACAGACATCCCACGGTTAAAGCTTGTCCTGTAAAATTGGCTAATGATTATCTGGAAGGGGGGCATCTAGGTGGGGAAAATTGGTTGGCACATAGGGATGGTTACCCTTTAACGAGATTTCAGTTTTCGCCGCAATTCATCAATGGTATTGGCATGGACACTTTTTCAGCTTGCACTCCTTTCGCATCGGGGTGGCAGCGGAGGGTCGTACGCCTGAGCAAATCATGACCCTGGGGGGGTGGAAATCCAAAGTGTTTAAGCGGTACATTCTTATAGATAAGCTTCGCTGTGTTAACCTTTTCTTTTCAACGCGGTTTTGAGGGGAGTTTGCTTTATTTAGGAGTTCAAGGGAGCTAAAGTGAGCTAGATCTAATCGCTCAACTTTGGGGGGGCATGAGGGGACCCTTAGAAGGGTCCTCTGATTGGCCTTTGGGGACTCTAGGGGTTTAAGGAGTTGTTCACCCTCGATGGTTTCACTTTAGGTCTTTTTTCCTCTCTCCTATTGTGTCTTTCTTTGTCAGTGATAGGGTCCAGTTTAAAAGGTTGTTGGCTTTGTTACGTGGGTTAAGGCTGCTAATGATTTACAATTTTGACGTTGTGGACTCTTGTCTGTTTTGTTTCAGGAATTTTGCCTCTTTCGGACCTGTTTCGTTGAACATTGACTGGTTGGGGTTTAGAGGGATGCACTGGGAATTACTTTATTTTCTTTTTTATAAATTGGCTGGGAATTTCGATTTGCCCGATTATTTGGTGGTTTACTTAGGGGAAAATGATTTGAGGAGAATGACTTCTTGTGCGCTGGGTCTGGCTATGAAAAGGGATTTAAAAGCTATTCATTCCCTTTTTCCCACTGTGAAGATTATTTGGTCCAATATTACCCCGAGATTGGTTTGGAAGGGTCAGACCAATAACAAAGATTTGGACAAGGCGAGAAAACATTTGAATTGGTCCTTATCTAATTTTGTTAAAGGCATGGGGGGACTGGTGGTGATGCACCCTCAGTTGCGTTTCGAGCAACCTGACCTGTTTAGGGCGGATGGTGTACATCTTTGGGATGTTGGGTTGCATATGTTTATTGGAAATTTGCTGGGTGTGTTGCAGGGTTGTGTGGTGGTGGACGAGAACACCTAGAGGTGTGTGTCACCGTATTTTGTTTGGCGCAATGACTAATAAAGAAAAGGGGATGTAAATATCTGTTATCAGAGGCGCACCTTTCAAGTTATTCCCGGCTCACCTGTCCCGTGATGGGACCTGGTTCTGCCTCCTCCTTAGATGAGGTGTACACATGAAGAGGTGTAGCCAGGGGTGTTGGGGGAAGGTGGGGACGCCTTTAACGATGACATAATGTTGTCGCTTTAAGTTCCTGGGGTGACACCGCCTACTATGGCCACCTTGCTCAACCGAAAATGTTATAGTTGTTCACAATTCCACCATTTTAGTAATTTTATTAATAAACCTATATCCCCTTTTAAAGCCAATTGAAGTTGTCCGCGTCTTTATTTCATTGGAGTGTGACTGAGGTGTGTGAGGTATCACATGTTGATCGCTTATAGCTTATCTTATATTGATACAAATAAATACATATAAAATATACACAACATATTGCTATATAAATTGATTAATTTGCAATTCAGGCAACCAGGGCCACCATCAGGGGGGGACAGCCAGGCCCAGAGCTGATGAGGCCCATGATACTCACATTGCTCTGTGGGTCAATGTGTAGGTAACAATTTCCCTGTGCACCAGCTTGAGGTTAATGCAGCTCAGTGATGGCCCGTCCCTTATGTGATGTCACTGATGACGTTATGTAGTGGGAGGGGCCATGGATTTTCCCCCAGGCCCCACTATTTCTGACGCCAGCCCAGCAGGCACAGCACCATTACATCATCAGCACTGATGGTGCTGATTATACCCAACCCAACTTCCACAACATACAAGATAAATAACATAATTTAATGATTTTTTAAGCATTTTATTTAAAATGTAAATATTTGTGATAATTTTTATGTTACAAAATGTTCCTTTGGGATACATATGGTCCCTGCACAAGTTTACAAGAATCACAAGATCAGGCATCCAGGTTATACCCAACCCAACTTCCACAACATACAAGATAAATAACATAATTTAATGATTTTTTAAGCATTTTATTTAAAATGTAAATATTTGTGATAATTTTTATGTTACAAAATGTTCCTTTGGGATACATATGGGGCCTATCCAGAGGTGGGTGAACACCATCTGACTTTCTTGATTTTCGACTGCACAGAAAATTCTCAGAACTGAAGAGCAGTCGGTCACGGCCAATCAGATCAGGGCGTGTTGAGCAAGGGAAGAGGGGATGGGAGTAATTAATGAACAGTAAGGACTTGCCCAAGCAAATGCACCCGATCCAGAGCCAAACGGAGACTTAAAAAAGGACTGTTTTGCCAAAACATTTGCACCAGCCGCAGGTCATGTCAATGTCGAGGGGGCTGACCTTCCGTCTTCCATTAGGATGTGACACTTCAAATGCAGTACAGAGGGTCAAAAAGAATCATGTATTGTGCATGTGTAAACCTTTTTTATACAGTAATAAAAAAATATTTTTGTTTCATGTTTATAATCAAATTTTTAAATATTGGACCATATTTACACTTAAGTGCAGCTTTTTCTGTGTGTATTTTTAGGATTGGGTAAACTGCACATGTGTAGTAACGTTTTTTACACAAGATACATTTGAGTTTGGCACGGAAATCCATTAGGCGCGGACTTCAATTCCGTGCTTAGTGAGATACGTACGAAGGGGCGTGCCAGTCCTCTGTAAGTAGGAAGTTTCGTGTAAGTGGGTGGGGGGAGGCATTTAAATGGCCTATGAAGAGTGCGGTTAGGAATGTACGCACGTACCTACAAAGCAACTTAAGCACAAATATACGCACGGAGAGTTAAGGTCGCCCTATGGTGGCGGAAGTCTGCTAAAATCCGTAGGTTCAAGGGGAGTGTCATGCCACTTAGGTGTGTAGTATTGCTAAACCATGTGTACACTTATTCCACACTTATGTGTGAACACGGTCCATTGTTTCTATTATTTAGTGAAATGTGCATTATGATGGAAGCGCTCTCATTCATCATAACCTCAATGTTACAGCCAGCATTACACTGTACTATCCTTCTCATGTGCATCATATTTGGATATGTAGCTGCATTGCACTCAGCTGCTGTGTGCCTGTATTCGTGTGCGTTTCTTGATTGCACGCAGTCCTCATCACTTTTTCTAACGCATATACGCACACACGATGTGTGACAGTTTGCCTGCACCTCCGGATCGGGCCCATGGTGCGGAGTACAGTTTTCCTTTGCACCTCCATGGTCGTAGAGAAACCTCCGCAGCCATTATTTCAGCCTCTGCTATTACCACAGTCTGTAGGTTTCTAATACATACATGTGTTACTGCATTCATAATTAATCACATACTGCAGAGCTAGTCCAGCTGGGTTCTAGTTATGTGACACTTGAATTAGGGGTAGAAGTAGGATTTGCATTATATGTTTTTGGGGGATAAGACTTTCTCTTATATTCTCTTCTATATTATTAAATCTTTAGTTGTCAGTAATCCAGCACTGAGTAATGTAGAGGAGCAGCCTTATCTTCATCTGGCAGTGTCTTCCAGTCATCTGTAGCAGGGAATGGTCTGAGGTCATATTTTATCTCTTTATCCACAGTATCTACAACAAAATAAAAGTCATCATGTGTGATATGTGGGATACACAGGTGGATTGGCCATAGGACTTACAGGGAATTTCCTAATAGGCCGAGGTCCTTTTGAGGTCACTCAGAAGCCCCTCTGCTGTTTCAAGAGAATTAGGATGGTGACAGTAATGGGTGTCAGTCACCAAGATGTTGTCTCTATAGAATGGAGAACTATGATGCTCTCTGTGTTGGGTGGGAGTAACTAGGATTCTCTCTGTATTGGACAGTAGTCACTAGGATGCTCTCTGTATTTGGTGCTGGTCACTAGGATGCTCTCTGTATTGGGTGGTGGTCACTAGGAATGCTCTGTGTATTGGGTTGTGGTCACTAGGATGCCCTGTGTATTGGGTGGTGTTCACTAGGATGCTCTCTGTATTGGTTGGTGGTCACTAGGATGTTCTGTGTATTAGGTTATGGTCACTAGGATGCTTTCAGTATTGGGTGGTGGTCACTAGGATGCTCTGTGTATTGGGTGGTGGTCACTAGGATGCTCTCTGTATTGGGTGGTGGTTACTAGGATCCTCTCATCAATGTTTAGATGTCATTATATATTTATATATCTCTTGGTAAATTATGTATAAGCACTGCTTAATTCTTTCCTCCATGGGTGTGGGTTGGGTGACTGCTTAGGGGACCCATCTACTCTGGGCCCTAAGGCAGCTGCTCCCCCTGCACTCACTATAGTTTCTTCATTGATTGGAGCCTTTAGTGGTGTTACCACCATTTTCTGACATTTTTGTGAAAGCAAGATACATCTAACTATACATCTGCTCCAAAAGGTATTATAAACTTTTTATAAACTATGACTGGTGTTGTGCCACTATATTTAAATGTTAATTGTGTCCTTTGTGCTTTTTTCTCAAGTTTTATTTATTTAATTTACTAAAAATGTACATTTAGTATTATTCACTCCTCGCACTTTAGCTACATTTGTATCTATTTAATTAGTAGGTACACCACACCAAGATCTGCCTGGAGGTAAATTAGGATCCAGACTTTTATGGAAAACATTTTAAGCATGTTCTAGCCATTTACTTTATGCACACATCTATATTCATTTTTGTTATGTATGTATAATATGTATCTTTCACACGATGCTGCTAAGATGAATGATATGTTTTTTCTAACACTTGTTTATTATGTTTATGTTTATTATATATCCTGACGATTATGCACTTTATGTATTTTTCTTTATGGCTCACTCAAAATATGAGCCACCACTAAGGATCATTCCTTTTCTATTTATTATTTATCTATGGATCACAATTACCCATTATGAGATTGGATCTTGTATGAGAGAAGAATATTACAGTCTGTATCAGCATGTTGTTATATCAGTATTTTTTGGTGAAATGGAGATTAATTGATCACCATGCAAAGATGAAACATATTTCCAGGTTCATTGTTGTTTTTATTGTTTTTATCGGCATCGGGCCGCTCCGTTAATAGCAACTCAGGATTTAATTAATTAATTTATCTTTGCGTAAATTCAGCAATATTTAGTATTTTTATTTATGAATTTATCCAATGTATAATGTGATATATCCCCTAAGTTATGTTGCTGCTATGTATTATAGTCTGTGTACCCTGGGCATGAAGGTCCGGTTATTCTATTATTTTTGTGACATTACGCTGCATTCCCCTGTCAATTATGGTTTTCTAAAAACGAGATGCTACAACGGAGGCATTATATATCAACCGTTTTTGTACTCATGAACAACTGCACTCCCCTATGAATTGGGTCCAGCCTGGTTATAGATTGTAACATTTTGTATAAGCATGTTGCTATGAACATTATATCAACCGGTACTCTCTGCCTGTATATCTGTAGACCTTTTAAATGAATATGTTTAGACTGCTACATACGGAGTATATGATTTTGTTGCACCATTATGTTTACTGTCTGAAAACATTAGTGTAGTACAGTGCGAGATACTTTGATGGTGTTGACACTGTAAGTGTTACTTCTGAGGGGTGCCAGTATGTTTACGTACGCTATTTAATGGAGGAATCCGCTTATGCCGGTCTAAGACTTTGAAGAAGGGCTGAGTCCAGCCTGAAACGTGTCGTCAACCGTCCAGCTGATTCCTACGTCACTACAGGGGACCCGTCACCGTCAGCAAGACCGCATGTGCTCTCCGTGCCCAGGTTTTTTCATCTTGCGGCAGCCATCGTCGGTCTGGCTTTCCAGTCTCCCCTGGTAGGACGTTTTTAGTTCCATCCTGCATGTTTTTATTGAATTGGGAAACTTAATAAATGTTTTCTGATTTTATTTTACATGCTCATCTTTATTGAGAGAAAAGGATCCATTTAACTTCTACACTTGCAACACAGATTTTATCTGACTTTTTTAGATTTTTAGAATATTTTAGTTTTATTTTCATATTCTGAAATTTTTTGTCCCACCTTTACTGGCACTCCCCTCTCAATGAGATTACTCCAGCGCGATAACCTTATTATCATTTGTTACCTTTTTGCACTTTTTCTTAGGAGATTTGAGACATCTCCAGATACATAAGCTGTTGCTGTCAGGAGTATGGGTGCTCTTATTTTTTTGGACCATTATTTCTTGTTTTTATAGCTATTCCCAGGCCACACTCCTTTGGCAGTACATTACATGCCTTATTGGTGGTACAGCACACCCCCCCAGTGATGTGGAATAGCTGATGGGACTTGCAGTTTCACAATACCCGGAGTGCTGCAGTTTCAGTGCAGTGCTGCGGTGTCCACCCAAAATATTTTTTTTTTCTTTTGGAATTCCTTGGACAGAGTTATTATCAGATGAATTTTAGAATGTTCCTTGAACTATTCCTCCTTTAACCTTGCGACGTCTCTAACTTCCCAATCCACCATATGGCATATCATGAAACAAGGAGACCAACGACCTAGAAGGAAAAGAAATAATATATTATAGGCATTCAGCACAAGAGTATAACTTACAGTTTTTTCTCTATATCGATATAACAGTACTTCACTATCAAAGTCTCTTTATATATGTGATACCGACCAAGGACGGGAGAAGAACAACAGAGTTGGAGGGACCTTTATAAGGTCGATACGCTTACT
>WWET01001146.1:12901-45932 GCA_011038615.1 Limnodynastes dumerilii
GGGGTTGACTGATAATAAAGCGAATAGGAGATGAATTTATGATGATTATTTTGGGGGGAATTGATAATAGATTGTAGGGTCTGATTAAGTATTACTTTGCAGGAGTCTAATAACAGGTATGATTATTTAGATCTAATAATAAAGTCCTAATCTTGTGGTCTGATTGTTGGGCCTCACAGTCCGAATTTCACTTAAACAATGGGACGTTTAAAGTGAGGACCGATGGAACGGGGATGGCAAGAGAGAATGACTGATTTTAGCGTGTGTATGGGGGAGGGCTAGCCTTTTCATCAGCACTGAGCCCCCCAATTTCTGATGACAGCATAGCAAATACAAGCATGGCCCATCGGGATTTATAATGCCATAACAACTGGGCAGCTAGAGAAGGTCTCATGTTTTCTTACCATGGGATCGAGCCAATAAGTTTCTCCCAGAATGAGAACAACTTTTGCTCTATAGCGTTTCCCTTTTATACTTTTACTAATCATCCTGGTCACCTAGTAAAAACATAACAAATAATTTAATTTCATATTGTACAAAATAATTTCTACGACAAAAACTTTCAAGATGAAGAAGACTTCAAAGAGGAACTGTGTGGAAATACATGTCACGCCACAAGAAGTGCGCCTGTGGGACATCTACAGCCAGACAGGGACATTCACCTGTATCTGCACCTCATGAATTCCACCAGTCACCTCACAGACCACATATATCTCTTCTTGGCTTTATCATAAGGCACAGTGTAATAATGTATCTCTAATGAAGTATGTCTGGATGCCCGTTAGGATTTGAATGCAGCCAAACTGTCCCTTTAAGGTTTGTAAATGTATTTTAAATGAGTCAAGGGGGCTTTCAGAGCTCACACACATGTATATACACACTCACTTGCGGATTCCACTTGTCCTCATTATCGATGGGCTTCACTCTACACACAATGAACTCCACACGCTGAGGAGCAAGGGTGTGGAATTCTGGGGGAAGTGGTAACAACTGATGTGCAGGGACTTCATCCATCTTTCCACTATCTATATACCTTACTTTGGCATACAAGGTGCTGTCTACTGTGCTTTTACTTAATACCAGAACCCTGTGAAGAGAAAGGATGAAAAGAATGACCAAGTACATTAGTGATACAGAAATGACACTTTTGGATCTCACGGTGTACAGCGAGGGAGAGAAGTTACAAACCAAAAACTATACGAAACCTACTGATACTTATTCGTACGTCCCCATAACTAGCAACCATTATTATTCCTGGCTAGCCAACATTCCAAAAGCTCAATTCCAACGTGTCAGGAGGAACTGTTCGAATAAAGATATTGGGGTATAACAAATATATGTTATGAACAATTTTTAGAGAAGGGATACAATGAAGCTAAACTCATCACAGTGTTGAGGGAAGTAGAAGCTATGGATAGGGACTCCATATTAACCCCATAGATGTTGAGTCTCAGACACTCTTTATAACCTGGTTCTCTACAAACCAGAGGTTGAAATATTGGGATATTCTTTTACAAGACCCAGAATTACAAAGACATATAGGTAAACGATCAAATACGATTTATTGTAAGACCCCTATCCTTAGAAACAAGTTGGTCAAATATAGTTTTGCCTCTAATAATATTAAAAGCCATAAGAGATACAAAGGCTTTTACAGACGTGGTTCATTTGCCACGTGTATGAATTGTGCTGTGACCAAGAAAGTCGATACATACATTTCCAACTGCAACAGAGTTTTAGTAATAATGAATGTGTTACCTTTAGCGAGACAGAAATTACATTTTTGGATCTCACTGTGTACAGCGAGGGAGATAAGTTACAAACCAAAAACTATACGAAACCTACTGATACTTATTCGTACATCCCCATAACTAGCAACCATTATTATTCCTGGCTAGCCACCATTCCAAAAGCTCAACTCCAACGTGTCAGGAGGAACTGTTCGAATAAAGATATTGGGGTATAACAAATATATGTTATGAAGGAACATTTCTTAGAGGAAGGATACAATGAAGCTAAACTCATCACAGTGTTGAGGTAAGTAGAAGCTATGGATAGGGACTCCATATTAATCCCATAGATATTGAGTCTCATACACTCTTTATAACCTGGTTCTCTACAAACCACAGAGAGGTTGAAATATTGGGATATTCTTTTACAAGACCCAGAATAACAAAGACATATAGGTAAACGACCAAACACGATTTATTGTATAGTTTTGCCTCTAATAATATTAAAAGCCATATGAGATACAAAGGCTTTTACAGACGTGGTTCATTTGCCACGTGTATGAATTGTGCTGTGACCAAGAAAGTCGATACATACATTTCCAACTGCAACAGAGTTTTAGTAATAATGAATGTGTTACCTGTAACTCAGAATTGTCTTTACTTTTTAGAATGTAACTGTAGTAATCAGTATATTGGGAGGACCTCAAGACCTTTGAAAGTTCGATGGATGGAACACCTGCGTAATATTAGGAAGGGGGTCCTCACACATTCCGTTTCAGCCCATTTTAAGAATGAGCATGAATGTGATCCATCTTCGATCAAATTTTTTTTAGGTATTAAATGAATCAATAAAAATTGGAGAAAAAAAACGATCGTTCCTCCAGGTTGGCCAAGACGGAAACGCAACTCATTTTTGAGCTGGAAACACTAGATCCAAAAGAGCTTAATTTAGATTTCAAATTAAAATGGTTTTTATAAACGACAGTGTCCTCCTCTACCCACTTTATAGGACCATGGACGGAACATACTCTATGCCCCAGAGGAAAGATCTTATTTCACATCTGCAGCCATACCAGCCCTGTTACACCCAATCCCATCTGATCTTGGAAGTGAAGCAGGTTGTTGGTCCCCATCAAGGAATTTCTATACAACACTCACAGCCTTTCTTGTTGGAAATAGTACCTCTCCATGTGATTTGACAATCATTTTGTGTTATTATTATACATTATTAGGTGTACCTTTATGTAATTTTTTACTTATGGCATATCACTATTTTTGCTGTGTTTACATATTGATATATATTATAGGGACCCACTCTGCTTTTATATTTGTCTATTTGGGACAGGCTCCTGTTTATTATTACATAGGGTGCAGAGTTGTTACGATGTGTAATGCCTTGTGTGTTATGCTACACACTACTATGTGGCATCTTAGTCTGATTAGCCCTGATTAGGGTACCTTGTCATTTAATACATATTTTATAAATTAGCTGTATGCTTAGCTCCTAATGAGGTGGATAATGGTACACAATTACTTCAAAGGGAAACTGCAGGATTTTATCAATGACACCGGACCTGTGGAATGTAGACTCAATTCATTATAATACATGTGTGCCTGGAATCCTCTTTCTTATTAAACAAGCAGTCCCTCCAACAGTCAATCATTTCAGCTTGAGAAAGGATTCCGGTGTGGACCCGAAACGCGTTGACTTTGGACTCCAGATCAGACCTCTGTACCTTGGTGTCTCTGCTTCTTCACTTCCAGCTGCAATATAGCAGGGATGTGCCATACCTTTCAGGGGACTGGAATTCCCCCTGCATTTACTCTTTGACTCCTGTGTTGATTCCTCAGTTTCTTCCTCGCATTTTTACTCTGTTATATGTTATCTCTGTTTTGCTTTTATTATTTTTGCCTTATATGACTCAAATGTTTATCGATTGATTTATTATATATCCTTTCTTTTGGAGGAACCTGCTAAAGGGTAATCTCTCGTTTGGACTATCACCTGTTATTGGATAATTGAATAGACTCACATGAACCTATTCAACAGTATATATAGACATTTTAACTTTGGATGTTACTGTGATCGTTGGTTTCTGTTTTTCCACACTTTATTTATTTTGCTCCTTTCCTATACACTGAATGTACTTAGTCCCACATATATTACTGTTATATGTTGGATTTGTGGTATTATTATCACATTAGAATGGATTACATTTCCTACAGTGCATTTTTCCCCTCCGAAACCCTGATTTTTTTTCCACAATTACTCCAGTGTCTTTGACTGAAGCAAAATGACGTCCAGCGATAAGCTTGATAGCTGCGTTCCACCTACTACTACAGCTGCTCACTGAACTCAGAATTCCTACGTCTCTATCTCATCACTATAAAGCATTGGCGTGTGGTACCATCTGCAGGGTTTGGGTGTGACATTAGTGGTACCCACTAGGGACTTGGCCAGGGTCTAGAAAGAACAGACAAAAGTGGGCCTACAGGACGCATAGAGAAACGTTTAAATCAATGGCTAGCAACTTATGTTTAGAATTAGTCACGTTTCAGCAACAAAGATGTGATATTAGGTACCTGTGGTAAGTGGAATCGTCTTTTATGGCATACAGCTTTTTACATTCCACTTCTTGTGTTAGCAGATGACAGATGGGCAACAGATAGTGCTCATTTAATTGTGCAACAAGAGTATCGTACGGATCATTTGTTGTTACTATACGTCCAAAAAAACGAGTTGCATCCTTGATGTAGAGAGGCAGAACCTGTGTGAAAAACGGATACTGCTGTAATGATTTTGAAGTGTCCACTAGTGTTATCACTCCTCTTATACAAAAAAGAACAGATGTTTTGAATAATATCTTAAATGTCACCATTGGAGAACTCCGATTTCTGCCCTGATAAGCAATTTCATCCACGCAGTCATTTGCGCATTAAATTATTTCAAGTGAACACATATAAGAACAAAACAAGAAACAGAGAAGGTAAAGTGAACATTAAATACGCTGCCATGATGTCATGGTTATGTACTATTCTACAAAATGGTTCCATGCAAAGCAATAGCCTATGTAATGTAGAGAGGAACAGTCCTGATAATGAGTGAATACTTACAATTATGTTCATATTGTTCTCCGGAATAGGGCTTATTCCACTGCAAAGATCCAGAGAGGGATTAATCTGATGCCGACCGGGACAGAAAAATTGATCTTGCCTTTACAAATAAATAAATAATAAAAAAAAGATTAGTTTTCCTGTTCATCACATCTCTAGTGCAGTCAGTCTTTAAAATGATCCACAGACTGGGCCTGATTCAGACTTTAGAAGGAGCTTGAAATGAAGAGAGGAAAGTTACTCCTGGGCTAAACCATAGTGATTGCAGGGGAGTCATATTTCATCTGTTGCAAACAGTATTAGAGTTGAGAGGTGGCGTTTCCCAGCTCAAGTCTAAATACAGTGGAAAAGTAAAAGTAAAACAATTAAGTTGGCTCCCCCTGAAATCAAGATGGTTTTGCCCAGGTGTAACTTTCCTCTCTTAATTTCAAGCTCCTTCTTAAGTCTGAATCAGGTCCACTAACCACAAATGGAATCTTATCTGTATGAAGATTCTGACACGTGTACGCTGCCCATCAGCAGATCGATAAGGGGGACATCACTGATGAAGAGCCGTAAGGTCAGCTTCAACTCCTTGTCGATACAGATGTCTCTGCAAGTGTGGGCACTAATTGTAGAGACATCGGTATAGCCGCAGCATCTCTCACCAACAGCCTCAGCTGTCGGTGAGAGAAGAAAACAGGTGACTGCAGAGCAAGGGGAAAGGAAGTGAGAGGGGATAGCAAAAGAATAGAAAGTAATTCAATGAGAGAGGGGGTTAGGGCGAAAGAGAGGTATAGTAAATAATAATCCATTTATCATTCAGAACATTGCCCTATTTTTCTAATACATTTCTATAATATTTCCTTTGTTATACTACATAAAAAAAAAAGAAAAAAAGAAATCAGTGATCCTCACGGGCAATATCCAAAGACTTTAAGAGATGTACAGAGTTTTCGATGAGACTTCATGTTTTCCTTTGCTTGTAAAATGCCCTGTGTAAGGCTGATAAGCTCTGGCGGGATGGTGGCCTGTGCTTGCTGTAAAAACTTCAGTATGCCTACAGCATGGCGTGCATTCTTCTCAGTCATTAACAATATAGACTTGGCCCTCAATAAATCTTGTTCAACCACTGGGACCTGTATGAGGAAAGAAAGGTTATGTATACCAAAACGTAAGGGGCAAGTCTGATACATGGCCGAAGAGGGAGAGGAATAAGTAGAAAAGATGTATAAGTAGTAATGGCCCTTAATAGGTCATTGGTGCGGCCTCGCCTAAAATACTGCGTTCAGTTCTGGAGGCCGTATCTGCAGAATGACAAATACCATAGCGACTGCAAAGAAGAGCAACTACAATGGTGCAAGGCCTGTGTCACACAACATACAAACAAAGACTAGAGGACGTAACATGTAAAGCCTGAAGCAAAGAAGGGAGGGGGGGATATGATAGCAGCTTTTACATATGGAAATGTATACATGGAATAGCCATAGGTAGTAGAGGCCAACACAGTAGATCAATTTATACATGCTTGAAATAAATGTAAGAATATCCTAAACCGCAAACTATATCTAGGGTCAAGTAAGGTTCAACAAATATATATTAAAAGTAATAAAAAAAAAACCCACAACACTGAGCGGAATGGATGGGACAAGTGGCTTTTGAAAAATCACTTTGCATCACTTTGTGTCGTTTGATTTCGGTAATTTATTTCTGGAGAGACAGTGTTTCCTGCGACTGCGGTCTCTATGATGAGTCCAGTGGCGACATGTAAGTTTTCTTGATCCTTACTCTAACAGTCCCCTTCCAGCAACCTAACCCTAACCCCGACCATCCTCATCCCACAGCCTAACCCTAACCCCGACCATCCTCATCCCACAGCCTAACCTTAACCCCGATCATCCTCATCCCTGCAGCCTAACCCTAAGTTTTGCCCTCTCCCAACCATTCCCTCCCCGCAGCCTAACCCTAAGACTACCCTTCTCCCATCCATCACCTAACCCTAAAACTACCCTACTAAAATACATCCCCCACTGCACACTAACCTGATGTGTCAAGTCTGTGGCAGGATTTATTAAATGAAGCAATATTCTCAAATACACATAGCTGACAATTAGCTGTTGGCAGTGTGTATGTCTAAAAGGTGAGTTCACAGTGGTGCACACAACCTGGAAGACAGCACATCCTGTTTTTGCTAAATAAAAATAGAATTAGTTGTTACTACAACTCAGATGAACAGTGCATTCGGAACGTATTCACAGTGCTTAAATTTTTCTACATTTTGTTATGTTAAAGCTTTAATCCGAAATGGAATAAATTCATTTTTTCCCTCAAAATTCTACAGACAATACTCCATAATGACAACATGAACAAGTTTTTTGGGAGATATTTGCTAATTTATTTAAATTATTTATAAGAAGTCACATGTACATAAGTATTCACAGCCTTTGCCATGAAGCTCAAAATTGAGCTCAGGTGCATCCTGTTTCCATACAAAAGTATGGAGCATATTTATGCAAGTACATCTGAGAAAATAACATTCTTTATTTTATTATACGAGACATAGCTTTCACAGATGCAATGAAATCAGTAAGAAAAAGTTTTAAATTCTCCATTGAGGCAATATGGAGATAATTATCAACAGTTACAAACAACAGGTTTGTGGGAAATATCACTTACATGGCGGTGCTCTAAGTATATTGTCATATTGCAGGACAGATAGGTGACACAGATTTTTTCATTTTAGGTAAATATGGTAATTAGTTTCAGAAGCAGAGAAAAGTAATATAGTAACTACTGATAGCAATAAATACAAATAAACAGCTTCACAATATATTCAGTGCAGAAAATAGTATTCTTTATACACCTTAAACAAATAAAGAATTTAAAAAAAAGGAGAATTGTAAAATGCCAAAATAATATATACAGTTTAATTATATTCTCTTATAGTCTGTCTCTGCTTGTAGATTTTAATTGTTGTTTACATGGGTTGTCTACATTATTGCTGTGAAGTCCTTTCTTGTACAACTATGTACTTGTTTATTTAAAGGTACCAGAAATACATTCCTACCTGTGCTTTCCTCTCCCAAAGAAACATTGCTGAACGACTCATCCTCCACTTGTTGATCCATTTGTGCCATATCTCAGGTTTGTCTAATTACAAAAAACCTGGCGCCTGTCATTCTGCAGCTTCCTTGTGACACTTTGACTTAAATCATTAATAAGTTTCCAGCAAACAAAAGCTTCCTGTTTTTACCCATAGGCTGATCACCTCTTACTAAGCAATATGATCCTATAGAGGTACAAGGTACAAAGTTTACCATTAATGGTTTTATTACGCTGCAATATTTTCTTTGTACAGTGGTATATATTGTAATGATTTGTCCATATTAGTAGAAACATGGTATATCAATATTGTAATTTATGTAATCATTATTAGTTATTATTATTGATGATAATAATAATAATAATAATAATAATAATAATAATAATAATAATCCTCCTCTTATTGCCTCTGCCAAAGGATTGTAGTGTGTGTGTGTGTGTGTGTGTGTGTGTGTGTAATACTGAAGTATGTGAAAGCCTATTCAACTACATTCAATTTGATATAAAAATAATAAAATCACTTTAAAGAAAGAAAAAATTATACAAAAAGAATATATGTCTGTTCTTACATTAACAATGTCCCATTATGGGATGAAGTGATGGGTGAAATTAAGAAGAAGTGCAATATATATAATGACAGGTCTTACACATGTACATGTAGGATTGGGAGAATGGCTCTAATACTTTAAAATTGTGCCATGTCCATTCACTTTAAGATGTAAAAGTGAGTATTTGCAAGACTTTATTATGTCATGAAGTTATTACTGCATTTCTGCACTATGAATGAACCAGCAAGCCCTAATTGCAGGTGAAACTAGCGGCCTCACGGCCACGCTTCGCACTTCCGTGCAAGTATCCTTACCCTACCCTGCCTTCCTGTGTGTGCCGGCGTGTCCTGCGGAGCTGCAAAAGACAAAAGAGAGAGACAAGGAGACAATTCCAACCACGAGCCTCCGATGCACTTCAGAAGATTGAATCTTCGTACACCCAATGCGCGTTTCGCCCCTCAGCGGGGCTTTGTCAAGGGACCACAACAGTAATTTTTCACCTCTGCATAGTGGAGGATGACACTGGAGCATTGTTATGAAACGCGTGACTTACCTGCATTTTTGGCTCCTCTCTGCATACTGGCGCCAAACACCAACATTCTCCGATGCATGGGCACCGCCATATTGGATTGTATCACATGATGTGTCTCGGCCAACCGGATTCCAGCCCAGGAAACCACATGATTCAATCATCCAATCTAGGACCAAGGCACGCTATTTAAGTCCAGAGCACTGTTCAGTTAGGGCCAGAACAACTTGGTAATTTAAGATGCCTGGTTTCTGTTGAGATGCCCTGCTGTTATTTTCTAGTCCTGATCCAGTTCTTGTCTATTCCTGTTCTTGCCAAGTCAAGTCCAGTCCAGCTCAAGTCCAGTCTTGGTCCAGTCCTAGTCCATTCCAGGTTCAGTTCAGGTCAAGTCAAGTCCAGTCCTGGTTTAGTCCAGGTCAAGTCCAATCCTTGTCCAGTCCAAGCCAAGTCAAGACCAGTCCAGCTCAAGTCAAGCCTTTTCCTTGTCCAGTCCAGCTTGTCCAGTTAAGCCTTGCCTTGTCCAGCCCATCTTGTCCAGTCCAGTCAAGCTTTGCCTTGTCCAGTCCAGCTTGTCCAGTCCAGTCCAGTCAAGCTTGTTCTGTCAAGTCTGGTCAGCAGCTCTCTCCTGCCTTGCCTGCTCTGAGTCTTCAAGGAGGTGCAAATCGCAGTAGTGGCAGCCTCCTGTTCAGCATCCACTGCTTGGCTCCTCTGTGCATACTGGCACCAAGCACCAGCATTCTCCAGTGCATGGCTATCAAGTCAAGTCCATTCCATTCCTGGCCAAGTCCAGTCCAGGTCAAGTCAAGACCAGTTTAGTCCCTGTTCAGTCCTGGTCAATTCCAGTTCAGTCCTGGTCCAGTCCAAGTCAAGTCAAGACCAGTCCAGCTCAAGTCAAGCCTTGCCTTGTCCAGTCCAGCCAAGCCTTACTATGTCCAGTCCATCTTATCTGGTCCAGTCAAGCCATGCATTGTCCAGTCCATCTTGTCTAGTCCAGTGAAACTTTGCCTTGTCCAGTCCAGCTTGTCCAGTACAGTCAAGCTTGTCCCATCCAGTCCAGTCTTGTACTGGTTTAGTCCAATTCAAATCAAGCCTTGCCTCTCACTAGCGCCGGTCACCTCTTGCTAGCAGGAGGTGATTTGCGGCGTTAGAGAGATTTTTTTTATTTCTCTGGTTATTTTTTTTACCGCTGCCTGCTGTTTTTGCGCAGCGGTAAAAAAATAATTGAATGGGCGAATTTTTATCGCTCAATTGCCGTCAAAGGCGTCGTAACTTCGCCGGCAATTGAATCGGGCCCTAAGATTGGTGTGCATGTATTCTCCCCAGAGCCACCTGACCCCACCAACATTAAGTGGGGACATGGGACAGCATAAATCATAATAAAAGCTATGGTGACTGCAAAACACCAGTGACATTTTCTTACCCAAAGCCACGAGCGTTCCACAGCCATAAACCTTCTTCCATTGCTCCAAGACATAGCTGAATTTGTGCACTGACTTCTGGTGTAGCAATAAACTGTACGTTGAACCAGTCTTCACAGCCTGCAATGAAAAGACATCATCCATGAAATGAGGAAAGACTGTCATTTAGCACAGGCAAAGCCCACCGTGAGAACATATTTTAGGTAGGAGTTAGATTTATGTGCACAGGGATTGGATAAGCAATTCTCTGTTATAAACAAGGATGATAGAGTTAAATCACAGCCAGCAGAATAGATGATTTTTAAGTAACTGAACCCCAGCAGTGTTTTATACTACTGCCGGTATGGACAGATGTAGAGGCAATATATCAATAACTCCAGCGCCTGCATTCCCCTCTATCACAGGGAGCCTGTGGCTTCTTTAGACGCTACACAGGATAACTCCGAACAGAACACATTGAAGTTGCATGATACATTATCTTAACAGACAAGTGGTTGTTTAATTTCCCACGTAGATCGCAATTCACAAAAAATATGCTTATTCCTGTCTATCATGGCAGACAGCAGAAGTGTAACCGGTAAAACAACCATACAAAGCATTTGAAGACTTAGGCTACCTCAAGCTTTGCACAACGGGATGGAATAATCCTTTCTTACCTTCTCAAGATGAGAGGACTCTGCCTAGCCACGCAGGGGCGGATTCACAACCCCATCATTTTTAACATACGTGCATAATTTTACGATTCTAGCTACTACGCAGGCACAGTAACTATTTGACGCTATGTACCTAGCGTTTTGTTGCGTAGATTGTGTACATGCAGTCTTTAAAGAGGCACGTATGTTAAAAATTACGGGGTTACGAATCCGGCCTGCATACTGTAAAACTGTGCACACCCAACATCATATCCCCCCGATTATTGACCCAAACACGCAAAAGACGGCTATTGTTTTAGAGCGTAAATCACAATCATACTATATTGTTCCAAAGTACATTAAACCATTTGATTTCATTTTTATAAACTTCTCATTTTTTCTGATCAACCCCCCCCCCCCATCTTAAGTATTCTGCACATAACCTTGTACATGCAGAATGCTAGATCATACGAAAGGGTTCCGCCAAGACAATCCCTGGCTGCATGAGTAGCGTGCCTATCCCCCAACCACCACATGTATCTCGAACACAGCTGCATTCCAATGCAGAAGTCCTTATATCGTTCATGCACGGCACAAATTGACAACCGACTTGTGCGTAGCGGAATGCGCCAGTCATTATTGAGTTTTGATTATGCACAATTTCACAACGTCTGCATGTGCACTCACAAACGTCTGTGCGCCTTTAAATTTCTGATGTCACGCTTGTTTCAAAGCGAGAGGAAAATCACAATTGTAGTGTGTAGACATGAAGCAACATGCTCATCAGGACATTAAATCTTTGGTATAATCGTTACTTATGTCACATTGTTTTAAATTGAATAGTGTGTACCACGCTTAGACCCACTGGAAGATCCAAAGTTGAAATTGTCTGTTTCTCCTTAGTCAAACAGAATTAAGACACTTAATCCCTCATCCCAGGTGTTTGAGTTTGGCCCAGGTACTAGGAATCCATAACGCAAAATTGTACAAATGCTACTGCTGAATTAATGTTCACTTCAGTGGAAGATGCCCCCTTTATGCACCATCTCTCTGTTTTAAAACCCTCTGCCATTTTCATGAACTGATATTTGCTTTTGTAAGCAGGGTCGTAAAATCAGAGTGACGAGGGCTTCCAAAACACAAAATACACCATTGGGGTATGGAAGGGACACACTCACATTGTACACTAATTCCGCTTCTTCGTCAGTCGTGGTGAAGATGAGGATTTTCTCAGCATTCACTGGTACAAAATCCAAACACTGCAGCAACAGCGATAACTTCTCACAGTCTAGGCACATCTGGATTACCTAGTAAAAATAGAACCGGGGTTACTACAATGTAACGGAAAGACAGCAACAAAGCTCCCACTTCTGAGAATCATTGAGAAAAAGCAGTTAAAGAGATTGCAGTCTGAAATTTCCAATTCAGCAAAGTCTAGGTCTCAGACCAAAGATTCACCCAACTAATGAAGGACATGAAAGAAACAACCTCAACGGTAGATACCCCAAGGAATGGAAACCCAACTAAGACCGCTATCATTGCCAGAGCTTGTTGGCAGGGAAAGAAAAAAAAAAAGCCTGGACGGTCCCTTAAAACAGCGCAGGCCATTCATAGTGTCAGAAAAGACCTAGGACCCAGAAATTCCCAGGTCTTCCCTGACATTATGAACGGGCAACGCGTGGCAATGCAACAGAAAACAAATCACTCCAATCAGGTGTATTAGGCGAGACCGGGGTCAGCACCTTTCACACCACCACTTGCTGTGGTCCGACACAGGACCTGGTAGCTTTCAGATAACCACCAAAAACCTGGTTCCAGCCTGATCCTAACCCTCCCCTTCCATAGCCCTAACCCTCCATTCCCTAGAGCCTAACCCTTACCCTCCCCCTAACATTAAATGTCCCCGGAAAAGTTACTCACCTCTCTGGCGGAGTCTGTGGCGGGCGGCACTTCCAAAAATGAATGGGCAAATATAAGCATACTCACCCATTCTGGAAAAAAAAAATCTAATGGCCACCTATTAAAAACAGAGACACCCGAAAAAAGAACTTTTGGCTGTCTCTACTTCCAAAAGACTGAAATCTTCCAGAGGACTCCCACGGGGCATTGGAAAGCACCCAAGAGATGCAGACCGTCAGTCCCGATCTGTGCAGCTGTAGCTTCTGCTGTAATTATCCCCCCACCCACAAACTCCCATAAAAAAAATGAATAATAAATAATAAAATAAAAATAAAGTACACGATATTGCTCGAGTGTTCTCCATTAGAATTTCCCATTTTACGGAGGTTTACAGAATGATACCTGTTGGACAGCACTGAACACAGCTGCCTGATCCATCTGGGTAATTATAACTCTTGGGCTTGAGGTATACTGTAATAGGAGTTCAGTATCTTTGTTCCAGGTGCTTCCAACGCAAACAATCTGCTGAGGCGTTCCGTCTCTGTTCTTCACCGATGCTATATTCTTGTAGGTTTCTAATATGACGGACATCTGAAAACAGCAATACTCACACTAAAGAAGACTGGACATTTGTTGAAATAAAATAAAAAACACACAACTACAAGGATTGCCAAATAACTTGCAGATATTGTTTAATATATGGTTTACTTTCTTTATAAACCACAATATATATATATTTACGATGACAGAAAATGCATTTGAAGTAAACGTTGCGTATTCTCTGACTGCTGCAGGGCGTTTCATTGTTTTAGTCACTAATGAGAAGTAAAATTGGTTGCAGGAAAAGGTCTTAAGTAACAAATAACAGCCAGATACAGAGATGCTAAAGAAGATCTAACCATCTGTGCAAATGTGCATAATACAAGAAAGAAAACCAGATTAGTTTGTACCAAGGCCGGCCACACACCATGCAATAACGAGGCCCATTTGTCTACAATATAATTCAAATCGGGTCAAATTGGTAGCCCTATTACAATTAGCATTGGGCAACAGTTAGAGAGCCCTGGTATAGGTCATCATGGAGGCAAGAGTGAGGCTGGTTTCATTAACATAAAACCTTCAGCTCTCTGGTGCAGGCTGGTGAGTGAGTGAGTGTATGTGTGTGTGATCTCGCTATGTCGGATGACGATTCCAGGGCCAGCACCAGCTCCTCTTCATCCACCTCCTCCAGCCAGGAGATAGACAGGGACCCAAGCAACCACCACCACTACCGCAGCAACAACTCCTTAAGCAGCAGCGGCAGAAAGAGGGAGAGCAAAGTCAGCATGAGCAAGAACTCCAAACTCCTGTCCACCAGCGCCAAGAGGATTCAAAAAGAACTGGCAGATATCACTCTGGATCCTCCTACCAACTGCAGTGCTGGTCCAAAAGGAGACAACATTTATCAATGGAGAGCTACTATCCTGGGTCCTCCTGGCTCTGTTTATGAGGGTGGAGTTTTTACCTGGACATCACATTCACACCTGAATACCCCTTTAAGCCTCCAAAGGTAACCTTCCAGATTAACAGCCAAGGGGTGATCTGCCTTGATATCCTGAAAAACAACTGGAGTCCAGCTCTAACCATTTCAAGTTCTCCTCTCCATCTGCTCGCTGGCTGCAACCCTACTCACCCCCTTGTTGGAAGTATTGCCACCCAGTACATGACCAACAGAGCAGAGCATGATAGAATGGCCAGACAGTGGCCCAAGAGATATGCGACACAGATACTCTTCCACATACCAGAAGTTTGTTTGTGATGACAAGAGCTGCTTGCTCATTGAGCAATGGAGGGTGGGAATAGATAAATAATAGGTTATTTCTAGAACAGATTTTATCCAGTCTTATTTCCAGAGAATTTTGTTATTGTAACTTAAGGTCTCTCTCTGCAGCAACGGACTATGGCGAGTCACCATACATTGCAAAACAGACCTTAAACCTCTTAAAAATAATCTATTGAGGAGTACAAAGAATGTAAAGCTGTTACCCCATTTTTGTTCTGGATGCGATATGTAAACTATGCAAGCTATTTAATTTTTGTACAGTTATGCTGAGTATACTGTAGACTTCTGTGTCAAGTCTTTTGTTGAGGGACTGAATGAATGTTTGTTGTCTGGGAGATGAGCTGCAATTTGTGTGTTTGTGCGGAATATTACCCAGTGCTCTGATATAAGGGGCCTGTGATGTCCTGGGCTGAGATCCCGGAGCATTGGTTATCTGTATTCTGAAATATTTTACACTTTACATCATTTTTCTTCCTTTTTGTATGTTGGGGAATTTTGACAAGGGGTGTTCACTGAACCTGTAGTGAAATACCTTAAGCTGTTTAAATATAAAAGTGGATAAGATTTGCTCTGTGGATTGGTTATATGGTGTAGGCTAATGAAGTCTGCATTTGTTACTGTGCTTATAAAAATTGAAAAACAAACCAAAAAAAACAAAACATTAAACCTTCAAATGTGGAAACGTCACCATGACTTTTACTTATTGTAAACGAAGGACATGGATTCATCAAGGACATTTAAAGGAAACCACCATTCTCACTCACCTGTGGCCCTGCCTTAGTGAATAACACCTCCACTTCATCTAGAACAAGATGGCAGAGCCTCAGAAGAAGGAAGCCATCATGCTCCACACACCTCAGCAAACAGTGCGGTGTGGTGACAATCACCTCACCTAATGATACAAAGAAAAGAAGATTATAGTTATGGGATGATCACACTACAAGCGACGCCAACACCACAAAATCTGCACAATCCAGCACACAGACATTTATTCCCTGAAGCGTTCTGACAAAGGGGCACGTTGCGGACACAAGCGGGAGGGGATTATTACATAAACACGCAGTATGGTCATCAGGGACCCTGAGTCACAGAAACATAGAAAGTGACGGCAGATAAGAGCCACATGGCCCGTCCAGTCTGCCCAGTTGTTTATTTAAAACTATACTGACCCTAGACCCTATTTACCCTCAGTTTAGTTTGGGATTTAGGATATTCTTATATTTATCCCAAGCATGTTTACACTGTTCTACTGTGTTACCTCTACCCCCTCAGATGGGAGAATATTCCACTTATCTACCTTTCAGTGACCTCATTGCTCTGCACATTTCCTCTGTATCTACCCCCCTCCAGTTTATATTCATGCCCTCTTGTTGTTGTTACACCTCTTCCTTTGCAAAAGGCCCCCTCCTCTAACCGGTCACAACCCTTGATATATGTGAAAGCTGCTATCATCCCCCCTCTCCCTTCTCTGCTCCAAGCTATACATGTTTAGTTCCTCTAGCCTTTCTTGGTATGATTTGTTACAAAGGCCATGGACCATTTTAGTTGCTCTTCTTTGCACAGTCTCTAATGTATTTATGTCTTTCAGGGGATATGGCCTCCAGAACTGAACGCAGTATTCTAGGTGAGGGCGTACCAATGATTTATAAAGGGGCATCACTACTTCTCTCTTTCTGCTACTAATTCCTCTCCCTATGCAACCAAGCATCTGACACTAAGTTTGGATCTAGGCCATGCACTTTGAAAGGGAAAATACATGTTCCACATATTAAATATACACTACTATAGTAGATGCATCATCGCTATGTTATAGCATTAAGTGTTACACTTGTGAAGCGCTGAATGAAGTGTTGTGTACATAAGACCAAGCAAATTTGCCCAGAGAACAGATATTTGCCAAGAGATTAGGTGAGTTAATCTAGTGCTCGACAAATCTGCTGTGAGGTTGCCAACTAAACATTTAGACTGAATGTATTGTTGGAGAAGTAACCAGTGGTTTATCCAGGGGGCACCTGGAACCTTTTTCTCCCTTGTTCGCCTACAGAAACAACTGGGAAAAAAATACTGAGCAAAACCATGCAGATCATCAGTAGAATCACATTTCTCTCCCTGCAGAATTAGGGATAAACCGCTATGGTCGCTCCTAAAAGAATCTAATCTTTCTTAGTCTGCCAGCACATGCAGCAAAGGTAAGAAGAGGTGAAGTCAAAAGACTTTAACAGAAAAGTTAACAGTGTTTGGCTATATCTACATAGCCTCCTGGGGAAAATAAAAGTAATACCCCGTTCAGATTACCATGAAAAAGCCGGGGTTTTCATGAAATTGCCGGCTTTCATGAAAACACCGGCTTTTTCTGGCAATGTGAACGGTGAAGCCGGGTCTCTTTAGCCGGGTCTTAGACCCGGCTAAAAAGAAGGGTTTTTGCCGGCTTTTTTAAAAGCCGGCTTCACCCGTTCACACTGCGGTGAAAAGCCGGCTATTTAAATAGCTGCCGGCTTGTAAAAAAAAAAAAAAAAGCAAGAAAAAAAAAAAAGCCGGGGTTTTCAGCGCAGTCTGAACGCACCAGGCTAAAATTTTCAAAATTTTGCCCACTGCCTAAAAAGCTGGCTTTTTAGGCAGTGGCAATGTGAACGCAGCATGAGTGAGCTCTTCAATTGGTCTAGCTCCTAGATTATTTTAATTTGGTTGAGCCCCGATTTAATCCATACAACCATCACTGCAGATGCAGACGGGTATGGAGCCGGCACTTTTTAATCTACACATCAGCCTTAAAAATATTTCAATCTGCATAAAGCCCTAAGTTTTTTTTGCATATACACACGCAAACATGATAGCAGCTTTCAAATACATCAAGGGTTGTGACTGGCTAGAGGTAATAAACATGTATAGCTTGGAGCAGAGAAGGGAGAGGGGGGACATGATCGCAGCTTTCACATATATCAAGGGTTGTGACTGGCTAGAGGAGGGGGCATTTTTCAGAGGAAGAGGTGTAATAGAACACGAGGGCATGGATATAAACTGGAGGGTGGTAGATTCAGAGGAAATGTGCGGATAATGACGTCACTGAAAGGGTGATAGATAAGTGGAATATTCTCCCATCTGAGGGGGTAGAGGTAACACAGTAGAACAGTGTAAACATGCTTGGCATAAATATAAGGATATCCTCAATCTCAAACTAAATTGAGGGTAAATAGGGTATAGGATCAGTATAGGTTTAAATAAACAAATGGGCAGACTGGATGGGCCATGTGGCTCTTATCTGCCGTCACTTTCTATGTTACATTTGAAAAGGTTTCTACTGCTTTTACACTTTTCGTATTGTTAAAAATCAAAACATTTTATTCACCCATTTGTGAGTAGTAAGGAATCCGATGCCTATAACTTACATGGTTTTCTAAAATGAATGCCCCCAATCTCCTCCTTTTTAGTTCCAACCAAGAGAAGCAAAGGACTTATTGGCCGGATGCATCTACTATAATTCATCAAGATCTTATAGACTTCATGGGCCTTGTCCCAGCTCGGACAGACGATTACGGCATAGGGCTGAAACGATAACGTGATGAGGAAACCGGTAAAGTAATCTCTGTTATTCAGAATAAATGTGACTGTTTGATAGTGGTGAACACACAATAAGCTAAATCTATGATTCTATAACGTGAATAAGCTGCAAACTCTGACACACTGCACATTGTTAGGACAACAGGTATCAGAAATAACGTAGGCCTTAGTAGAAAGTCATTTCATATTACTGTGATTTGTATACAGGGTACAAAAGGCCTGGGTCCTATACTATTTTACATGCAGATACAATGGGCTGGATCCAGACTTAAGTGCTTCAAATTAGTTACTCCTGGGCTAAACCATGGTGACTGCAGGGGAGTCATAATTCATCGGTTGCAAACAGTATTAGAGTTGAGATTTGATGTTTCCTATCCCAAGTCTAAATAACAGTGTGATAGTAACGCTGGTCAGTATCTGTGTGCAGTAAGCAATTCAAAGATATATCCCTGCATGCAAAGAATACAATTACCTTGACTCCCCCTGCAATAAACATGGTTTAGCCCAGGAGTAACTAAGTTCAAGCACTTACTTAAGTCTGGATCCAGCCCAATGTTGCGACGATCATCAATTTCACAACAAACAGGAAGCTGAGAGAAAACCAGCATATGGTCCATTTGTAACTCAGAGTTTGCATTACTGGCATGACAGCATCAGCAGATTGTAATCTTGGGTAAACGTGTTATTGGGCCTGATCCAGACCTACACCCACGAGCGTAGCGTGTTCGCCCGGGCGTATAAACTTTCACGCCCATGACACTCCCCTACGGTGGCTGAACCCTACCCTAACTTTTTCAAGCGTCCGTGCGAATTTTCGTACCGATACGCTGGTCGTACGGGGCTTAGCACACCCATACTGTACAATTTAAATGGCTATCCCCGCCTCTGTGTAGTAACTCGAGCGTCCGGACTATCGTCGTACAAAACGCACGCCCCGTGGGCGAAAAATACATTCGCTGTACGCTCATGTCCTTCGGACGACCGGAAGTTGTCATACTGCACATGCGCAGTGCGTTTTTTTGCACGTTTTTACGCTTACGATCGGCGTATGATCGCTTGCGGGCATAGGTCTGGATCAGGCCCATTGTCACTATGGGCCATATCCAGAATAAAGAAACTCCACTGATTTACCTACGTTATATGCACAGTACCAATATTACCACATTGACACACAGCCACCTGATACTGCGGGGGGCTGGCCCACTTACCGGGCTGGATCCAGACTTAAGTGCATGAAATTAGTTACTCCTGGGTTTAACCATGTTGATTGCAGGGGGAGTCAAGGTAATTGCAGTCTTTGCATGCAGGGATATATCTTTGAATTGCTTACTGCACACAGATACTGACCAGCGTTACTATCACACTGTTATTTAGACTTGGGATAGGAAACATCACCTCTCAACTCTAATACTGTTTGCAGCAGATGAAATATGACTCCCCTGCAATCACCATGGTTTAACCCAGGAGTAACTTATCTATCTTAATTTCAATCTCCTTCTTAAGTCTGGATCCAGCCCATGGCTCTTCTGCATATTTTCCTGCATGTAAACCCGGAGGCCATCAGAAGACTGATAAATCCATTTTCCATCAGTGCCTGGTAAGAGGCCTAGCTGCTTAGTCACTGTCAATAGGAACCGTATTTTCTGAAAAAGTCATTTAGTATTGGCAGGTGTATGGTGGTCATGTACGAGGGGATTCTCATCTTCTTATTTTGACATCTAAACGTTGTACCTCTCAGAACTTGCTGCATCCATGACATAACTGCTGCAGTGTTTAATGACATGGTGTAAGCCAAAAGCTTAGTAAGTAAAGAGATCCTTAATTCACTATCAAAATAAAACCACTAAAGTGACGAGACTTCTTACCCCATGTTTTGCCGGCAGTAGTTTATACACAAATGAAGCACAATTTAGGTAGGTCAGAAGAGGAGGAACATAACACATGGGATTTACACCATTAGGGGAGATAACAATTGTGTCGAAACCCTCAGCAATTGGTGCCCAGCAGTAGGACTCTGCTAGGTTTGGTTCATTGTAGCCAGTTGTCATCATTTGCTGTAATATAAACAGATCAATTGTAGATCTTCACACAGTTAAAATAGGCTCCTTCAATCAATTAAATGTCAAGAGACTTGTAGACACTATAGCAAATGTAGTCAGTGTTTAAAGATGACAGAGATGATGTAATTAATGAATTATGATATTAGTTATGTCTCCTGCTAATAGTAATAATGGGCCAGATCCAGATCAACGCTTGTGAGCGAATTTACGTGTGGCGGGGACGTAAAATCGCCTTTTGGTAAGTACCGCGCATGCGCACCACAGAAAATACGCTCAGTAACGTAGCGTAATTGTGAACGGATGGGCCATTCACGTATGTGTCACGTAAATACTTACGTGTTGGAGTGCCAAATTTACATGAGTCCAAAATACGTCTGAAATACGTTTTACATGAGAATACGTCTGAAATACGTTAAGTAGGCGGGGTGTTGTATTTAAAGTGTACAGTATGGGCGTGCCTAGCTGCGTAAATACGTGTTGCCCATACGTACATGTGCGGATCACTGCGATTACGTTGGCAAAAGTTAAGGTAGGGTTTGGAAAGCGGATCTTGACAATAAACGTACAATCAAGGGGGTGTTTCTAGGGGAGTGTATAGAATATACGCACACGAAAATACGCTACGCGAATAAACGTACGGCAAACGTAGTTCTGGATCTACCCCAATAATACTAATACAAATAAGTCTGGTGTAAAGAGGGCTTAATATCGGAAAAGGCATTGTAATACCAGTATTTATCCCTGAATATCATCATCGTCATATTATATACTTGTAAATCTAGATATATTTTGAATATAGCAACACTTTTGGACCTTGGTGTAAATGTTTAGCATTATTTTTACTATATTGGTCTGTCCCCCCGCATATTAAGATTTACCTTACAAACGATTATACAAAAGGTGTAAAACCTGTTCTATTTACGCCATTCATGTCTAAACAATCACTGGAGAAGATATTTTATGTGCACAACTGCTTCACGATTCTTGCGTTAAAGTTAATATATTGATCATCAGAGAAAGATTACCTTTTTAATATCCGTATACAAAGATGAAGATTCAAGAGTGGAATAAGATATTAGGAAATTGCTTACAACCACGTGATATAGTGGTTTGCTGGTACTCTGTGTCTGCAAGTAAAATAACTTTATCACAATATAAAAAAACATGAAAAACGCAGGTTTAGAACTTGGGCTAGAAACATTTGATTCAATTGTTTTACACACACACACACACTGTTGTCAGCTCCCATACTGTATCTTGGCATGATTTGAACTGAAGATCCTCCGTAGGTATAAAACTATGTGTACAGTAATAAAAAAAAAGTTTGGTAAAAATTCATTATTTCCACTTTTCATGAACGTCATTAACTGCACGCAACATGCCAAACTTGTGTAGTCATCCAGACATAACGTTGCATTCCATCAATGATTTGTCCATGCATTTATGCATCATATATGCGAACCTCTTGATCATACAAGGAACAAAAGAGGTCCGGCGCTCCAAACATACATTAACTAACACTATGTGTCAACACATAAATAAAAAGGAGGTTTAGTTCACAATATAGCTATATTGGGTTAAGCTCACCTGCCCAGCATCAAGGCACCTCCTGTAGTTGAGTCCCTATCCATTTGCTATATGTGTACACAGGAGGTCTCTGTTAAGACACTACACTACCTGCAACAGCCTGCAGCGGCCATGTTTGGGGAGTGGTCAGACTCCCAAATAAAACTAAAAACGGTAGCAAGAAAAATGGCTGCGCTTCTATCCAACAAATTAAATATGTGCTTATATATACACTTGCACTTATTTAATTTGTTGGATAGAAGCGCAGCCATTTTTCTTGCTACTGTTTAACCTCTTGATCAGCCCCATGAAGTGCAAGGATAGATTTTATCATGCATTAAAATCAAGTGAACCGTCATATAACATTCAAACCAGCTATGAGCAGATAAACGAACTTGGAAAATGGAACTACTAGCAGCGACAGATGTTGACAATTCCTTCATTCTGGACAGCCCCTTTCAGTGTACATGCAAGGTAAATCGTGTATTTTTGTCCACAAGTGACAGACTAAACATACAAAACGCATACAGGAGAACTTACTTGTTGGTCGTCCTCCGACAGTTGTACTGGCTCTGGATTTAAAAACTGAAGAAGTCTGAAACGTAAGGGGCTCTTTTATTAAATCCAGTAGCCTACACAGCTACACATGGGATCAACAAAGCTATATAAGAGGCTAGATGATATTTTATCAATATCTGTGGTATATATTATAGAGCGCTTATCATATCAGAAACAAAACGAAATGACAATTAACAGCAACAGGTATCACGTGAGTGTGAAAAGACAGAAAAACAAACATTCACAACAGCGGACTCCCAGGAAAAGCCAAACAGTTTTACTTAGTAAAGTCTTGCTGCTCCTCGCTTTCCTGTGTAAATGACGGTGTGGAATCACTCAGCGAGCTAGAGGTAATAAAGACTTATTATTATTATACAATACTTACAATACTAATAATCAAATCCCAATTGAATAAAAAATAATAATTTGATACATTTTCTAAGATAACTTGTTATATATGAAGAGTAATTAATATGATACATGTAAATGCATGTGGAATGACTTAATGATCTCATTAAAACAACTCTATATTGAATATTTTATTTAATTTTCATTTCCTCTTACAATGAATAGTGACAAGTAATAACAGTTGTATTAAAATGAAATAATGCAGTAATAAGAGCATACCTCGTCTTTGTAAAATATTTCTCCATGACCTCTATGAGAAAGAAACACGTGTTTTTAGTCACATTCTCACAAGGAAGTATTGCAGCTGAGATAGATGAACAGAGGCCTTTGTCTTACCCTCAGAGCGCCTTAGCGTCCAGTCTATAGTACTCCATGCAGGCCACAGAAACGCAGTACTGCTGGCATAGGACATCTGACTGTCCTTGTTTCCAGTCTCTTCTTGCACAGGTGGATCAGGGTTCTCCTGAATGCTACAACTAAACAAAGGTTTCATGACAAATAACTTTAGCCGAGGTGGAAGGGGACTTAGGCCCGGATTCAGAGAACCATTTTTTTTATGTACACAATTATACACACGGCCTGTGCAAGGAAACACCCGCCAACAACCCCGACACTCCCCTCTCCCGTGTGGTCAGGGATTAACGAGTCCCTAGATCACTCTGTTCTTTATGTGTGTACTTACGTGTGTATATGTGCTCCGTCCGTGCGATTCTTTATCATTTTCCCATCCGTCGGATTACCGTGCATATGTCCCCAAGTGCGATTCACATGTACGTCCGTTAGGCACTTATGTGCGTATAGTCTACGTAAAGTACATAAATAAAGTTACTACACATGCGCAGTTGATCCGATCCTAAAAATATGCACGTAACTCGCCCTTAATGCTTAAAATAAGACCCCGATGCTTTATTCCCAAGCTTTGGAAAGGCTGTTTCCCAAGTTATCACCATAGCTGTGCTTTGTGTGTAAAGTCTTAATATAGAAAAACAAAGCTACTGGATTGAGGTCAAATAAACAAATATTTTATATTACGTATACACACAAACACACATATAAATCCCATACCTGGCCTCTCCCCCATCACTTCTTTGGGGTTCTGTGTAAAAAAAAAGTCATTATAATCTTAAAATAACTATACAATCAAGTGTGAAGCTGAGAGAAGAGCAAGTCCTACCGTGTGTCAGTTGTGGACCATCATCTATATCGCTCAGTAAAGAAACAGGGCAGTTTTCTGGCTTTGGCTCTTGGCTGTTCGATGACTGGAGCTCTTTGCCCCGGTGACATAATACACTTTCTTTCTCAGCTACATATAGCAGTGCCTCTCTATCCGGTGGTCGCAACGAGACTGCCTGTTTATCATGAGTGACAGCCGTCACCTCCGTCTGACTCCTACTAAATAAAGCGTGTTAGACATCAACTTGATATAGGACTTTGGGCACTTTATTGAAATATTAAAAGGCAGTTGAGTATTTTTAGCAGTAGTGGAATCACTGACTTAAAGGGCGTTCATTAAAATTGGTTTATTTATTTTGTATAAACACAACACATAGGGCAAAACCATATTCAAAGCCAAATGATATGAGACACAGTAATACGGTAACACAATGAGGAATTATTTTACTACACAAAATCTATATGGCCTCATTTGATCCAAGCTCTAAAATTAATTGACAATAATCAGTCTTAAAATAACTTAATAAATAGTTTCCATACCAACAAGATAAATTATGAGCCACAATTTTGAGCTATATTTCAGGATGTTGTATATAAAAGGGACATAACATTTTTCTATGAAATCACTTATTTCGGAGGCCTCAAAAGTTTGTTTTACTTTATTTGAATGCTAAAAAGCAGATCAAGGTAACCTTCAGCACTTCAGGTATTGTGAAATTAACATTTCAAGCATGCGGATACCTGGGACATGAAGTTATATAAAATGACGGCAGATAAGAGCCACATGGCCCATCAGTTTATTTAAAACTATACTGACCCTCGTTTCACAACACCTGGGGCTAGATTTACTAAACAGCGGAAAATTAAGAGGAGTTATTGCCCGTAGCAACTAATCAGAATCTAGCTCTCGCTTTTCTATGACATACTAAAGAAGGTCATCTAGAATCTGCTTGGTTGCTATGGGCAACATCTTCACTTTTCCTTTTCTGCAGTTTAGTAAATCTAGCCTCTCGAATATCACAGTTTACCTATAAATGAATCAAAGCATGCTAGAACATAGAGAGTCACAGGTTGGCCGGACTTAGGGCCCGATTCAATTGAGTTAAAAGCGTTCGCTGGCGTATTTTTAACGCTATTTTTTGCAAAATAACGGGCGCTATTTTTCTTTGCTATCGAATTATTTTGCAGCGTTAAAAAGAATGATATTTCAGACACTGGCCAATAACCGGTCATTAGCGCAGCGGTAAAATAAAAATTGAAACGCCGAATTTTTATTCTTCAATTGCCGGCGAAGGCGTCGTATTTTTTCAGATGCAATATTTTTTTAAATATCTCTGGCAATTGAATCTGGCCCTTAGTGTAGCGTATGGCTATTTCCAATTATCAGACCCATAACTCCACCTCCTCCCCGGAGTTTCTGTATGACTAAATAATTAATAACAAGTACAGCAATAATAAAGCAATGAAAACTCTGCACTTGGCAGAAGGGGGAGGTGCCACACACTACTGACTGGAGTTTCTACAGTCTGCCAATCAACTAGCTGCACAGGCTTCTTGGCAAGGTTGAAAGGAGACTGTGCAGCCAATCAAGGCCAAGACTGACAGCAGGTTTGTGCAGCCAATCAGCTGCAAGGTTTCCTGTCAATCCTAAACTCCTTCGGTCTGGACATTTGGATTTCTCTCTCCTGGTTTTCCTTCTAGCTCACAGACTGCACCTTCTCCATTTCCACTCCTAGCTTACCCTCCCCTTCTCCCGCTCCCTATTGGTGTCCCCAAGGGCTCTGTCCATGGCCCGCTCCTCTTCCTTTACACCCCCTCGCTGGGTATCCTTATCAGCATCTTTGGCTTCAATTAGCACCTCTATGCTGATGACACCCAAATTTACCTCTGCTCCCCTGACCTCAACCCGTCTCCTGTCTAAGATTTTCAAGTGCCCTGCATACGTATCCATATGGATAAGCTAAAGCTGAACATGGACAAAACGGAAATCATTGTTTTTCCTCCCCCTAGGATTTCCCATCCCCACAACCATTGGTGATACCGGTCTCCTGCTCCCCTCAAGTTCGCTGCCTAGGTGTCATCCTTGACTCCTCACTCTCATTCACACCTCACATCCGCGTCCTCTCTCATTCTTGCCGTTCCCACCTTCGCAACATTGCACACATCAGTCGCTTCCTCTCCATGGAAGCAACAAAAACCCTCATCCACCCCCTCATAGGTCTCCCGCTCACTCGTCTTGCTCCCCCTTCAATCTATACTCAATGCTGCTTCCAGGCTCCTCTTCCTCTCATGCCGCTCCACCTCGGCCTCCACTTTATGTAAAACCCTCTACTGGCTTCCTGTCAGAATCAGACCTCTTTAAACTTCTTACCCTCACCTTTAAGGACATCTCTTCATCCACTGCTCCCTACCTCTCTTCCCTCATCTCCATGTACACCCCTTCCCGCTCTCTCCATTCTGCTAACCACCGCTGTCTGACCTCCCTACTGATCACCACATCTCACGCCCATGTCCAGGACATCTCCCGTGCTACACCACTGCACTGGAATGACTTCCCATCTTCAGTCAGACTCTCCCCACGTTGCAGGTCTTCAAACGTTCACTCAAAACGCACCTGTTCAGGCTAACCTGCCCCTCCTCCACTTACTATCCTGCATCTATCCCTTTTTCTCCTTCCCTCCACCTTGCACACCAACAGTCCACTCGCTTCCCCCTCCTTTTATCTTCTGTAAGTTCATCACTCTCACTTAGGGTTAGCTCACGTGAGCTGGGCCCTCCATCCTAATGTTGTCCCCTTCACACTGTTTATCATGAGTGACAGCCGTCACCTCCGTCTGACTCCTACTAAATAAAGCGTGTTAGACATCAACTTGATATAGGACTTTGGGCACTTTATTGAAATATTAAAAGGCAGTTGAGTATTTTTAGCAGTAGTGGAATCACTGACTTAAAGGGCGTTCATTAAAATTGGTTTATTTATTTTGTGCAACAACACATAGGGCCAAACCATATTCAAAGCCAAATGATATGAGACACAGTAATATGGTTATTGCCCGTAACAACTAATCAGAATTTAGCTCTCGCTTTTCTATTACATACTAAAGAAGGTCATCTAGAATCTGCTTGGTTGCTATGGGCAACATCTTCACTTTTCCTTTTCTGCAGTTTAGTAAATCTAGCCTCTCGAATATCAGCTTACCTATAAATGAATCAAAGCATGCTAGAACAGCTGGAGAGTCACAGGTTGGCCGGACTTAGTGTAGCGTATGACTATTTCCAATTATCAGACCCATAATTCCACCTCCTCCCCGGAGTTTCTGTATGACTAAATAATTAATAACAAGTACAGCAATAATAAAGCAATGAAAACTCTGCACTTGGCAGAAAGGGGAGGTGCCACACACTACTGACTGGAGTTTCTAAAGTCAGCCAATCAACTAGCTGCACAGGCTTCTTACCAAGGTTGAAAGGAGATGTGTGCAGCCAATCAAGGCCAAGATTGACAGCAGGTTTGTGCAGCCAATCAGCTGCAAGGTTTCCTGTCAATCCTAAGCTCCTTTGGTCTGGACATTTGGATTTCTCTCCTGGTTTTCCTCCTAGCTCACTGACCGCACCTTCTCCGTTTCCACTCCTAGCTTACCCCCCCCTTCTCCGCTCCCCATTGGTGTCCCCAAGGGCTCTGTCCATGGCCCGCTCCTCTTCCTTTACACCTCCTCGCTGGGTATCCTCATCAGCGTCTTTGGCTTCAACTAGTACCTCTATGCTGATGACACCCAAATTTACCTCTGCTCCCCTGACCTCAACCCCTCCCTCCTGTCTAATATTTCCAAGTGCCTTGCATACGTATCCACATGGATAAGCTAAAGCTGAACATGGACAAAACGGAAATCATTGTTTTTCCTCCCCCTAGGATTTTCCATCCCCACAACCACTGGTGATACCGGTCTCCTGCTCCCCTCAAGTTCGCTGCCTAGGTGTCATCCTTGACTCCTCACTCTCATTCACACCTCACATCCGCGTCCTCTCTCATTCTTGCCGTTCCCACCTTCGCAACATTGCACACATCAGTCGCTTCCTCTCCATGGAAGCAACAAAAACCCTCATCCACCCCCTCATAGGTCTCCCGCTCACTCGTCTTGAACCTATACTCAATGCTGCTTCCAGGCTCATCTTCCTCTCATGCCGCTCCACCTTGGCCTCCACTTTATGTAAAACCCTCCACTGGCTTCCTGTCAGAATCAGACCTCTTTAAACTTCTTTCCCTCACCTTTAAGGACATCTCTTCATCCACTGCTCCCTAATCTCCATGCACTCCTCTTCCCACCCTCTCCATTCTGCTAACCTCCCTACTGATCACCACATCTCACACCCATGCCCAGGACATCTCCCGTGCTACACCACTGCACTGGAATGACCTCCCATCTTCAGTCAGACTCTCCCCCACGTTGCAGGTCTTCAAGCGTTCATTCAAAACGCAGCTGTTCAGGCTAGCCTGCGCCTCCTCCACTTACTATCCTGCATCTATCCCTTTTTCTCCTTCCCTCCTCTTATCTTCTGTAAGTTCAGCACTCTCACTTAGGGTTAGCTCATGTGAGCTGGGCCCTCCATCCTAATTTTGTCCCCTCCACATCCATTCCCCCCCATATTCTATACCCTCCCATCCCCCTCTGCTACCTTTTACCCCAACCCCTCCTTGTGGCTCCTGCTCAACCTCCCACTGTGATCTATCCATGATCAGCCAAGATTGATATCTCATATTCGGTCTTGCTGTCTGTACTTACTTCACTTTATTATATTTTATGTGATATCTTTATATTTAGAATGTATTTTATAACTATACTGTACTATATATTTTGTAATGTACTATGCTGTCCATTGCTGCCCTGTATGTCTGTACTGTATTTTAATGTATTCTGTATGGCACTGAGGACACCTTGTGGTGTCTTATAAATAAACACTAATACTCAAAAAAATCCAAATTATAAACCAAAGAATAAATAAAAACACCCACACAATGTGCATACCTCATTTCAACTGCAGATTTCTCAACAGCCTCTAAAAGTAAAAAGAATTTAGATTTACCATTTTGTTATGGTTCTATTTATTAGGCATAATTCTCCTACATGTTTTGAAGGCGTAAGGTTTGGCGACCGTCTTTTTTGTGACAAATAATAACCACAATACAACAAGGATGGAAAAAGTCCAATTCAGGTCACAAACCACTAAAGTGTGGCTTCTTCTGAATACACTAAATGCAGACAGTGGATGGGTCAAAGTGTTGGTGATTATAGGAACTTTACAGATGATTGTTATGTTCAGTTAATAGATGGTATTGGACAGAGTCTAATACGGTTCATTGAGAGATTTTTCTTCCTGATTACTGCTAAAACAACCAAGTTACTTGAACATCGTACCTGTGCCTCGTCCCTGTGCATGGCTCAGATTGGTCCATGTTGGCCAGAGGATCCCAGCAGTGGTGGTAGCAGTTATTGTCGTCTGATGCTCTGAAAGCTCAGCTTCTTTTCTCGAGGGTAACAGTATGCGATCATTATGAAGACCGCTAACTAAAGGATCATTACTTTTAAAATATTCTATCTTCTCATCAGAACTTTCCTTTGTGTAGCAGCCATACTTTTTGGCCACTAGGTCATCATTAACACAAAGCTTGGAGGAAAAAACAGAAAAGACAAAACACAAAATTATTTGTTAATGCTATTGGCTCTAACGATTTGACAATAATTTAATATTGATTTAGACAAATAAATTCTATTACCACAAAGTCCTTAGTAGTAACATAAAGGTATACGCTCATAGAATCGTTTTCCACAGAACATAGCTGTGCTTCAACCTTCGTGGAATCTAAAAGAAAAGAACATTTAAACACTTAACAGTGACGTAGACGTGAAGAGTCGTATTCAGAGAACCGTTTTCCTGGGGAGTTGCGTGCGTATATTTAGGATCGGATCAACTGCGCATGCGTAGTAACTGTATTTTCGTAAGTTACGTTGAATATACGCTTAGAAGTGCTTTAGGCACGGACATGTGAATCGCACTTGGGCACATACGTGCGGATGGGCGGCGTAGACATCTGTACTTGATCATTTACATAAAAGTGGGTGGAGGCATTTAAAAGAACAAATGGAGGGGCGGTTATAAAGAATCAAATGGACGGGGCACATATACGCCCGTAAGTACACACGTAAAGAACAGAGTGGTCTATGGACGCATAAGTCCCTGACAGCACGTCCAGGAGAGGGGAGTGTCAGGGTGGTTGGTGGCTGTTTCCTTGCTCTGGCCGTGCGTATAATTGCGTACATAAAAAAAACAAAAAACTGTTCTCTGAATACGGCACTAATCCGTACATCTACAGAAAGTCCATAAAAGGAGAAGGGGAGCAGGTGGTCACAGCAGATTACTGGTGTGCACTAGCTGGTGTGTAAAAACTTAATTTAGACATTTGCCATGGGAAACCCATGAATGAGAGGGGAGCGGCTAGTATTGCGGCCACCTGGACGTGCGGGTATAGCAGACTTGCCATTCGCAAATGTTGCACAGGGATTTAGGCTGGTCGTCCACTGCAAGCGACTTTGAGCGACTAACAATTGGAGCGACTATAGGCGACTGAGTCAGGTGACTAGGAGCGACTGAGGTCGTCCACTATAGGCGACTGAGTCAGGTGACTAGGAGCGACTGAGGTCGGCCACTCTAGGCGACTTTGTGTGTGTATGGAAAATGTCACTTTCAGTATGAGCAGTGTTATCTGGATAAGAAATGAATGCTGCTATACTAATAAATCCTATTGTATGGAATCATAGAATACCCAGATTTTCCAGCCTGGATATTCATTGTAGTGATGGCCTTTTGGGCTCTTTTTCTATCAATAGGTTAAAAATCAAAACTGACTAAAAAGTCATGTTTTATGAATCCTGGAGTGTAATAATTTAGTCTGTCCCTGTCCTCTGTAGAGTGGGAATGTGCCATACGCAGAAATAACCCTTTTTATTATGATTTAAGTAGCTTTATTTGCCTTCGTACAGGCTACTGGAAGCGACAAATCCAATTCCGGAGAGATCAGTCGCTCGTCGCCTGTTGTCGCCGAAAGTCGGTCGCTCAAAGTCGCTTGCAATGGATGCCGTTCATCAAGGTTCTGTGCATTGTGATCAATCGTTCCACGCGACATGTTAATCGCTCAAAGTTGCTTGCAGTGGACGACCAACCTTAATTGCATCATCAACTTACTTTAGAATCTGGTCCTTAGGCGGACTATGCTTTTCATATATATTTTCAATATCTAAACATGCCAACAGGTGTTTTGTTTATTTTATGTTGGTAACTACATTTTTCTGGGGAAAAAGAGAGATGACATAATACAAAAAACTTGACGCTATTAGAGTTTAACATTTAATTTTACCTTTCAGCAGCTGTTGAAAATAATAGATGGCTGCAGAGTCCCAGTTCTTTACCAATCTGAAAAAAAATAAACACCATATATACCCAAAAATAAAGAACAGACTGCCTGTAGTTTTAGCTGTTCTTCAATAAAGAAAACATTTTTCACTTTTATACTTTTCATTTTTTATGTACTAAGGTGCAAGCAAGCAGAATGGTCTACAGCTTTCATCTAGGACAGTGGTGAGGAACCTCCAATCCGAGGTCCCTAAAAGACCCCTGAAATCATTTGGTCTGGCCCTCTGCATGTGGGACTCGAGCGGAGATGTGCTCTCAGCTGCAAAATCCCTTTAGCTGCTTTCAGCGCTCCGGGAGGTGAGGGTCCTGCAGGCTTCAGATCACAATCTTCTCCTGGATCTCTTGGGACCCTGAAACTGTCCATATTCCTGGATCCTGACCATTCTCATTGGGAAGCCTGCACGTGGTAGCAGCTGGATCTTCAGACCCCACTGTCACTCACTTCCAAAGCTCACATTAGGAGAGAGTAAATTACATTTTTGACCAAATATAAAGTTAATCATTTTGTATGACCCACGATTGATGTTACAGATATCCAAATGGCCCTTGGCAGAAAAAAGGTTCCCCAACCCTGACTAATATGAAGGTAGCGGTTTCCATAGTCTACACTACATATATATTAATAAAGTGTTTTATCATTTACAATTATGCCACTTGATAGCAGCTTCAGTCAACATTGTACTATAACAATTTATCAGCATTATTGTCACAACTTCATTATATCTCTCTCCTGTTTTATTATCTGTAACCATAAAGGAAAATCTTACAAGCAAGCAGCCATTTACTTGTAGCATACACTATTTATTGACAATCCAGGCTGTTTATTATCTATTGTTTAGAATCTATTATTGGGCCAAGAATTTGATGCCACTTGAGTAGCGTATGGCTACAGTAAAATTACACTAGTCTTGGAATCGCAAAACATTATGTATAGATGCAACTACAAGAAAAAAATATAAATGAGCAGACATGTCTATAGGCCTATGTAATGTATGAATGCAACAATAACCACTCACCACTACCTACTTCATCAAATGTAATTGTTTTTTTCCCCTTTTCCAAAATACCCGATTCTCTTCCAAATAACTTGATCTTTTATTTCAAATAAAATTCTTTTATTTTACTATAATAATTTTACTTTACAACACCATAGAAGATTTGTTTAATTAACCGTGGAAACTCACTAAAACGGTAAATGAACTCACCCATGGACCATTTTGTTTTCTATCACGTTGAAACATAGAGATATCGGTTGAATCTGGTGCAGCTTAAACTTTTTTGCTCGGAAAGGAATCCTTTCAAACTCCTTCACAGGAAATCGTATGCTGCAGTCAAGGTAGAACAGACCCAATCAGGTGGTTATACGGTAAATGTAATACCACTTTCTAATAAACACCCTTTACAAGTACCCTTAGCAGGACCCAACACGAGCCACCATATCAGTTACATGCAGACAGATCTGCACCTA
>WWET01001146.1:49168-76098 GCA_011038615.1 Limnodynastes dumerilii
TAGATAGATAGATAGATAGATAGATAGATAGATAGATAGATAGATAGATAGATAGATAGATAGATAGATAGATAGATAGATAGATAGATAGAGAGATAGAGAGATAGATAGATAGATAGATAGATAGATAGATAGATAGATAGATAGATAGAGAGATAGAGGATAACAATGTATAAATTCTTTTAAAAAATTAAATAAATTAATAATAATAATATAAAAAGAGAAAGATTATCTGTATATTATTTATTAATATCTTATATAAAAACAAACAGGTCATGGGGTGATTATTTGATAAGATGTTATGCTTACCGTAAGCACTGACAATTCATACATGGTTTTGCCAAATTCACAGATAAAGCAGGATATGGATATTATTCTATTAAAAAAAAGGATAAAAACGTATGTAGGTTATCACGCACACACGAGCATCATGTGTGGACTTAGGGTTAGGCTACAGGGGGGAGACTTAAGGTTTGTTTTAAGGAACAGGTTGTGGGTAACAGCTATCAGAACCATGTGTTCGGTACTCCGGGCGATTGAGGCATAAGCAATCGCTATAGGGCCGTTTGCTATGGGGACCCAAACCCATATAGGTTAAACATAAAACTATGCACTATTTGCGTTCCCTATGCAAAAGTGAAGTATTTTTCCTGCATGCAAAAGATTTAGGTTAATGAGCAACCCTTATTTTGCAAAATGGTTTAGCTAAGCTGTACACTTTCACCTGTTTTACCCTTACTCCCAAACTCTGAATTAGCCATGAGGCTGAAGTTGGCTTCTTATTCAGGCTCCAGCTTTTTATTCACTTCTTATTCAAGCTCCAGCTTCTTATTTACTGTTTATTCAGGTTCAAAGGGTCAAATTTATTGTCCAAGGCCATTTAACCCTTGCAAAACTACAGCTTCTTATTCAAATGGTCAAATATAGCGTCCGTGCCCCATTTCCCCCCCTATTTCATGCTCAAACGCTGTCGGGCAATGAAAAATAATTGTGGGCCTAGTGTAAGTGACCACCCTCAGTTGATTCAAAGGGTCAAATTTATTGCCCATAGCATTTTATCCCTTGCAAAACTACACTACAGCTACGTATTCAAAATGGTCAAATATAGTGTCTGTGCCCATTTTGCCACCCTATTTCATGCCCAAAATCTTGCTTGGCAAAACAAATTGAAATTGAAGGGTGTGGAAGAGATAACATTTTAAGTATCTACAATGTTCGCATTTTTTTTGCACTACATTTGATTGTTTTAAAATAACATATAATTCAGCTGGAGCCTGAATAAGAAGCTGGAGCCTGAATAAGAAGCCAACTTCAGCCTTGTGAATTAGCCCCAGAGTTTTACCACTAACATGGGAACCACATGCAATTTGGCTGTTCAACAAGGTAATGGGCATGCAATAAGATGGCAAAGCAGGCACAGGTGCTAACTTTAGTGATCTAAACAAGTGGCTGTAGTATTGCAAGTACTGTAGTATTACTTGGGGGGGGGATAAATATGGTTTATTTTTTGTGGCTAGAAGTCTGACGATTAAAACCAAGCAAACGTCCACTTGCATTTTGCAAGGTTATGTGCATCAAAGTGGCCCAGGTATTTGGTCACAGCATCAATACACGCCTTACATACGTACTGTGCAGCTGCTATGGCTTGCACCCTAAAGGAATGGCTGCGTGCAATGGCCGCCAGCACAAGCATGACAGGAGGTATGAGCCTGTGACTTACATAACGAGTCGGTACATGCACTGTAGAGTGGCCATGAATGCAACGTAGAAGCCACCCTCGGGTGTAGTAGGACTAACTCACCCGCGAACCCGCTCTTTCCATTCCACCTCGCCGTTACCGCAGCACCCGGCTTCCCGCCCTCGCGGAGGAGACCCGTATGTGCCCGCGCTGCACTGTGGAGGCGCGTTCCCGCGCCGGGAGACGGGTGCGCGTCTTCCCTCAGCTTTGTCACTAGCATTCAGTAGAGAGCAGACACATCTAGCGCCTGTTTGTTGTGCAAAATAGCTAACAAAAGTACCTATCTATATTTTTCCACATTGCATTAATTGCTAACAGTTCTTTTACCCGGTAATTTAAAGTTTTATTCATCCAAAACTGATTGTATTATAATATAATAATTATTATTGTATAATAATATGTAATAAAGTCCCTAAATGTACCTGTCTTGTGGGCCTGGATTAAGAGCTTGGGAGTAAGGGTAAAAATGGGTGCAGTGTACAGCTCAGCTATACCATTTTGCAAAATAAGGGGTGCTCATTAATCTTAAATCTTTTACATGCAGGGAAAATACATTACTTTTGAACACGGATCTCAACTACTGCATAGCTTTATGTTTAATCTATGAAACAGAGTTGAGCTAAAAAATTTCACCTCTAAAATATAATTTTGCTTTCACCATTTAAATTCGTCACCCCTTGCAGTTGAACATGGTATTGCTCAGGTCTATACTTGCACCTAAAAAAAAAAGGTGTCAGTGCAACCTTGAATCAGCCCCCGTGGCGTTTAAAATCCCCCTAATTTTTATCTTTATTAGGTATACCCACCATCTCTTTCTATTTGATTATACTTTATATAATTACATTGTTTTAGTATAGTGATGTATAGGGGCTGATCCAGAGTTGCACTTACACCATTTTTAGGTGGAAGTATAGACCTGATTAATACCATGTTGAACTGCAAGGAGGGACACATTTTAATTGTGAAAGCAGAATTAGAATTGAGAGGTGAATTTTCTTAGCTCAATTTTATTTTATAGATTAAACATAAATCTATGCAGTATTTGACTTCTATGTGCAAAAGTAAAGTATTTTTCCTGCATGCAAAAGAATTAAAATTAATTAACACCCCTTACTCTGCAAAATGGTTTTAGCCAAGCTGTAAACTTGCACCTGTTTTGTCCTTATTCCCAAACTCTGGATCAGCCCCATAGCTCAGGGTTGCCAACTTTTTAAAGCTTCCTTCCGGGAGAACCCAGAGGGAAGCCATAAATGGCCACAAGAGGGCGGGGCTTAATGATGTGCTTCATGCAAATTGCAAAGTCCTGCCGCTGTCAATCATTCATGTAATCTCTAGCGTTACATGGGATAGATGGGGCTTGATGACATCATCAAACATGTCTATATCCTAAAACATGTCTATATCCTCATTTACAATAGCACAATTCATCAGCCCGAGTCCCAGTATACTTTATTAGCATAGGCATTGCTTGTCCTTTCACAACGCCCAAAGAGTGACAGGTTGTCCAGTCTAGAGGGGTATGCAGAGAGCAACACCTAGTACTGCAAATTAACTAAGCAGACACAACCACTTACAAACTCAGATGGAGATCCAGGAGAAGATGCTGAGAAGTGAGGTCACAGTCAGATGAATTTCATTTGGAACTTTAAACTCACACTGCCATCAAGCGATCAAAACTGTAGCAGCAGTATTTCATTCAGGGCACTTAATAAATACAGAACACACAGGAAATAAAACAAAAATCTGTCTATATTTATATTAAATAATAAGTGTATTTTTTGTTTTTAAGAATAACAGCAAATTCATAAGTCTCTGCCTGCATCTCCTATGTGCTGGCCAGCCCAAGTCTTTAGGAGCTGTACCATTCCCTCTTCGATCCCTGGTGCACCGAACACGGTGCTCTGAAAGGTAGAAAGGATTCTTTCCCCAACCCTAAGTCTCCCTTCCCCGCAGCCTGACCCTAAGTCTCCCTTCCCCGCAGCCTGACCCTAAAGCCCCCAGAGAGGTTACTCGCCTCTCCGGTGGTCCGGCAGCGGTACTTCTGAAAAGGGATGGGTGAGTATGCTGATCACATACTCGCCCATACATTTAAAAAAATCTAAAATGTCTGCCATTCGAAACAGATACAGCTGAAAAGGAACTGTCGTCTCTCTCTTCTTCTCAATGACAGCCAGCGGTGCGGAGACTCCCAACGAGTGTATCTATAGTTATTTACAGTCATTGTCCCAGATCCAGAACAACGCTTCTGTGCGAATTTACACCTGGCAGACACGTAAAATCGCGATTTTGTACGTACTGCGCATGCGCAGGCCAGATGACACACTACGTAACGTAACTCTGAGCGTATGGGTCATTCACGTATTTGCTGCGTAAAATTCGTACGTGGGGGGCGTGCCATTTTTTCGTGAGCCAAAAGTACGCCTAAATTTATTTTTGTTTTTAAGAATAACAGCAAATTCATAAGTCTCTGCCTGCATCTCCTATGTGCTGGCCAGCCCAAGTCTTTAGGAGCTGTACCATTCCCTCTTCGATCCCTGGTGCACCGAACACGGTGCTCTGAAAGGTAGGAAGGATTCTTTCCCCAACCCTAACCCTTCCTTCCTCCGCAGCCTGACCCTAACCCCCCCCCACAGCCCAACCCTAAGTCTCCCTTCCCCGCAGCCTGACCCTAAAGCCCCCAGAGAGGTTATTCACCTCTCCGGTGGTCCAGCAGCGGTACTTCTGAAAAGGGATGGGTGAGTATGCCGATCACATACTCACCAATACATTAAAAAAATGTAAAATGTCTGCCATTCGAAACAGATACAGCCGAAAAGGAACTCTCTCTCTACATCTTAATGACAGCCAGCGGTGCGGAGACTCCCAACGAGTGTATCTATAGTTATTTACAGTCATTGGCCCAGATCCAGAACAACGCTTCTGTGCGAATTTATGCCTGGCAGACACGTAAAATCGCGATTTTGTATGTACTGCGCATGCTCAGGCCAGATGACACACTACGTAACGTAACTCTGAGCGTATGGGTCATTCACGTATTTGCTGCGTAAAATTCGTACGTGGGGGGCGTGCCATTTTTTCGTGAGCCAAAAGTACGCCTAAATTACGCAATTTCATTTAAAGTGTACAGTATGGGCATGCTTAGCTGCGTAAGTCCACGTTACCTATAGGTACGTGTGCGGACGATTGCGGTTACGCTGGCAAAAGTTAAGGTAGGGTTTGAAAAGCGGAAATCGCTCAAAGTACGAACATTCAAGGGGTGTGCCTAGGGGAGTGTATAGAAGGTACGCACACGTATATACGCGTCGCTAGTAAACGGATTGCAAGCAGAGTTCTGGATCTACCCTGTTGGGACTTTGCAGGTCTTTTCTTTCTAATAATACACAAATTGTTTCTGTGTTAATGGACTGGATCTAAACTTAAGATCAGATTCTGTACGTACGTAAGCTGTCTTACATGCGGAGATTTAATAGTGCTTAATTCACCTTTAAGTATTCTGCTCGCAACACTGTGCTGGCAGAATACTGGAATGTACATAATGGCTTAGCTAAGCCTTTACTGTACGAATGAATTGCCTATTCCCATCCACCATGCATATCTTGTACGCATGGTGAGTGCACCTGCTTTCTCCATATGGAGCGCTGCTATAAGCAGCTTCTTTCCGTACAAAGTTTCTTTGCAGTGTGCATATGCAGTACAACATTTCAGACTATTTCCGTATGTAACATAAGAAATAGCCTGACATGATCAAGTCTGGATAGGGTCCATTTTAATTATTATTATTAATAATAAAACTTCTTTATATAGTTCTACGAATTTTCCTCAGCGCTTTACAGAGAACATTTCACATTCACATCAGTCCCTGCCCAGAGCTGTAACTACCGATTTTGGCGCCTTGGGCGTTAAGAATATTGGCCGCCCCCCCCCCCCCTCTCGTAACTGACACCACCCCCTATCGTTACTGAGCTTACTGACAAGCCTCAGCAGTAGTCACACAGTATAAGAAGATACTCTATGTTGATCACTGCTGTGGCTTGTCAGTGAGCTGTCAGTAGTGCAGGGGAGCTGTCTATTTTTAAGGACAGCCTCTGCAGAGCGCAACATATGCAGTAATATAAGAAGCGGACAGTGCTGGTGAAAGGCCGCACGCTTCATATACTGTGTGCTGAGCGCTGCTTAGACTGTCATTAAAATAAACACGGAAGTGTTCCAGCTCCCCTGTGCTACAGACAAGGCTCAGTATAAATTTCCCAGCGCTGCCCACATCATACACTGTATATTGCGCATTGCTGGAGCGCTGAACGACAAGCCTCAGATAAAAGCAAGAGCTCATCATATACTGCAGGCCTGACCAACCTCTGTAGTTAAACTACGAGTCCCAGCATGCTTTGTCATGTATCGGCTATGCCTAAGCAGTTAAAGCATGCTGGGACTCGTAGTTTTGCAACACCTGGAGAGCCACAGGTTGGTCAGGCCTGATATAGTGTATATAGCAGACGGCACTGGGGGTAAAGCCACCCGCTTCATATACTATATGCTGAGCGCTTACTCTTATGTTGAAGCTTTTCATTAAAAAAATAAATAAAATAAGGAAACTGCAAACCTCCGCCCGCACCTCTCCTGGCGCTCTGGGTGGCGCCACCCTGCATTTGACGTTACAATCTATGTTCCCTAAAACATACATCTATAAACATACACGCTGACTAAGGTTCATTTAGTCAGCAGCCCATTAACCAGCCTGTTTTTGGAGTGTGGGATTACCCCAATAGTATTATAGTGTGGTCAGCTAAACCCTGCTGCCAGCTAATGACAAATAAATAATTGAAACACACGTCAGAAATGCATTTATAACATATTAGGTTATCAGGACCTTTAAAATAGGTTATGAACACAAAATGTACACTTTACATGAAGTCCTTGCCAATAAATACGCATTGTAGCTAGACATAGGTGTACATGGTAACCATAATAAAATGCAGTCTGTGATTTCCTTCATTTTTTCATTTCAACAGTTTCTTATCTTATTTTAAGAATTATGGTCCAGATCCGCAGTTACGTAGTTTTCGTCTTACGTGCGTGGGTTTAAGAATTGAGCTACCGTGCATGCGTAGTAGCTTATATACGCTATCTACGTACCATTCCTGTGCGTAGATTGCGTAAGCGCGATCTAAAGACCCCGCTTACGAAACTGTGAACATAACTGTGAACCTGGACCTATAAGAGGTTCCAATGTTTTTTTTTTTGTTTTTTTTTTTAAAAGCTTTAACAAGGATAATAAAAACTGACAGGGAACCCGTCTACACACATCTCAATATAATTCCAGGTGGAGGGGTCAGGTGGTTCATAGGTAAAAGAGCAATTGTATCATGATAATAGTAGATTGTGGAAACAGCGCACACATTACTAAAGTCTAATCCCAAGCATTTGGTATAATAAACCCCATGGGCTACATTTACTAAGCTGCGGGAAAAAGGAAAAGTGGCGATGTTTCCCATAGCAACCAATCAGATTCTAGCATGTAATAGAAAACTGAGAGCTAACATCTGATTGGTTGCTATGGGAAACATCTCCACTTTTCCTTTGCCGCAGCTTAGTAAATCTGGCCCCGTATCTACAGAATTTCACGGTTTACAACTTGCTCTTAGGCTCTACACCATAACTGAACTCTGTTAAGATCGGGCTAACATGTTTATATTTTGGCTTTAAGTTCATGAAGACAGCTGGGACGCCATCAACGAATAACAGGCGATGGACGCTTTGCCCTTCGTCTCGGACAAGATCTTCCAACTTCCTATCGGTGGAGAACTCGCTTATCCTTTGTCCTGTAACATCAGTATCATCAGGGTACAGGTCATCTCCTGCCAAGTAACAAGAGCAGAAATCTGAATGAATGCCATTTTAATGTAACAGGTTCATCTTTGCAAAGGTGATCTGATATGAGGATATGACATTTCCTAAAAGTCAGTCAGCGCATATATGCCCAGGTCTAAAACATTTAAAGTGCCGGCAGATAAGAGCCACATGGCCCATCCAGTCTGCCCGGTTGTTTATTTGGAATTGTACTGACTAGGAGCCGTATTCAGAGATCCGCTTCCATGAAGGAACGCAATTATACGCACGGCCGATGCAGGCCAAACCCCCTCACACCCATGACATTCCCCTCTCTCGGCTGTGTTGTCGGTGACTTCCGCCTCCATAGACCACTTGTAACTTTCCGTGAGCAGTTGCGTGCGTATGTGTCCTCCATATGTGCGATTCATGTTAGTCACATCCGTATACCTTCATTGAAATGCTGTCCCCCTGTCCCTTTTATATTTAAATTTTCACCTGCGTATTTTTGCGTCGCATATCCGGACTTATGTACCCAAGTGCGATTCACAAGTCCATCCGTGAGGCACTGCTGTGCGTATAGTATACGTTAACTATGTAAGTTACTACGCATGCACAGTTGAAACGTACATAAAAATATGAACGGAACCGGTTGAGAAAACGGTTCTCTGAATGCGGCCTTAGATCCTTTTTTACCCTTAATTTAGTTTGAGATTTAGGATATTCTTATATTTATCCCCAGCATGTTTAAACTGTTCTACTGTGTTACCTCTACCCCCTCAGATGGGAGGCTATTCCACTTATCAACTACCCTTGCACTGAATTTCCTCTGAACCTTCCACCCTCCAGTTTATACGCATGTCCTCGTGTTCTATTACACCTCTTCTTTTGCAAAATGCCACCCTCCTGTGCCTGGACCTTAATCTATAAACCTTAATATATGTGAAAGCTGCTATCATACCCCCCCTGGCTCTTCTCTGCTCCAAGCTACACATGTGTACTTCCTCTAGTCTTTCTTTGTATGCAGTGTGACGCAGGCCATGATAAAAAAAAAAAAAAGAGTCATGTCATTGTACCTGGCAATGTATGTACCATGCCGTCCACAGCCAGAACCATAACAGGCATCCACCTATCACAGCCCTCCAGAGTGCGTAGCTGGCTGAATCGGTGTAACTCCCGTATGCTTGAGAAGTTGCACAATCGGCTCAAGTCATAGAACTGAGGAGGTGGGATCCAGGTTCTCTGAAACTTATATTCGTCTATGGCATCCTCAGGGGTCCACCACTAAGATATAAAAACGGTAAATTACAATACGCAGACACTGTGAAAAATAATACAAAAATGGGGGTGAGAGGGGATTTTGGCTACAGAAAGTTGTCATTGGTTTCTGGCTCACTGTCCAAGTGTTCTAGTTGATTCAGCACCATGACATCATTCGTGACCTCACAACAATGTCAATATATAGAAATCATCAGCTTAAACAACACTGTGGCTGTGTATCATTGGATCTGGTCCTCCTTGGTACATCTGTTAACGCACCTACCCCTTCCTTCTTTTATCTTCCTTACCCCCCCTTACTAGGAGACTCGAAACTTACCTAATAGTAGCCTTCCCCTTCTCCCCAGCAGACGCAACTCTACATCCCCTACCCTTATTTTTATGGACAATCCAGGCATTTGTATTGTTAGTGCTGCTTCTTACCGTTCCTGCATTTTAGTATGTCCTGCTCATTAAGTATAATTGATATAACCTATAGCACTCTGAGACTTTAATTGCTGTTTATCTAAACCAATGTTCTCAACCGTGATGTGTACTAGTTACCCAATATGGAATTAGGGGATGTGGATCGCTGCTCTGATAAGCTGATTTTGGCTATACCATATCCAAACAACGCAACGGTGACATCAGTCATTTTCTGTCAGCTCCAGTTCAGAGAGCATGGACACCGCACGTAAGCAGGATCTGAGTGCTTCAACAACGACAGGTAGTATTTTCCCCTCACCCTTCCTATTCATCAGCCTAAACCTAAATCCGTCATGTCCCACAGCCTACCCTAACCTTCACCTTCTGTCAGCCTTACCTTAACCCTTCATATCTCATATCCTAACCTTCTCCTTCTAACAGCCTAACCTTAACCCTCCATGCTCCACAGCCTAATTTTCCCCTTTTATAAGCCTAGCCTTAACCCTCAATGTCCCACAGCCTATCCCTAACCTCCCCCTTCTATCAGCCTAACCCTAACCTTCTCACCCTGGCCAATAAGAGATGCTGAATCCCCTAGTTCTGGACTGTTACTTCATTATTTAGCACTCACTCTGAAAGCCGTGACTTCCTTCTGATCATCTGTGGTGACCGGCTTCCTTGGTAAACAGCAGATGTAGAATGCTGTATCGTAGCGCCTGGCCTTAGCACTGGTGGAGGTGACAGGGGTAAGCCAGTTGCCCCACTCATGCAGTGCCCAGATGTTCGGGACGCATCGCAGCTCCTTGCACATCTCAATAAATCGCAGAGGATTATTCTGGACCTCCTGTCTCCACCTGGTCACGACTTCTAGATTTTGCTCGTAGGCCGGCATTAAATTCTGGTTGTCCTCAATGTCTGAGCTTTCAGGAACCACCAATAAAATTCCAGACTCTTCAAAGGTTTCTCTTATGGCACAGATACGGAAAGCGACATCCCCGGGAATCAACGAGCCAAATTGTGTTCTGTCCGTGAGGAACATAGGGGGTCTCGTGTCAGGCGGCTGCTTCACCACCCCCAGGCCAAAGTTAGGTTTTTGGATGTGTCTCTCAAACACTTTCACCCAGTCATTGGAAAAATCAGAAGGCTCTACAAGACCCCCGGGAAACACAAAGGCATTTGGCATGAAACCACTCTTCTGGCTGCGTTTCAGCAACAGAACTTCATAATCAAAAGCGTTTTTCTTTTGCTTATCACGCCAGGCCATCTGAGACTGTATTTTTGGAATAACGTTACCATGTTGGGATCCTGCTGCAAGAATTAAGGTTGCGGCCTCTTTCCAGTGTCTTAAAGTGTTGTTCATTTTATGGTCTTAGATCTTCTTGTTGTTTCCTTTTGATGCTTTTCTAATCGACGATCAGTGTGTTAACAAAACACCTCCTACAGACAGAAAATAATATTAACTCATGTAGATGTACTTTATACCCATAGCCGTATTTAAAAGACAAAACCAGACCCCAACACATGATAATGACTGTATTATAAGTGTGTGCAGCAGGTAAAACTTCTCATACCCAGTATACCCAGCAGCAAAGTGTTCTTGTTGACAAATGTGCTTGTGATTTAACTACAAACATTTTTTTTTATTTAAAAGTAAATAAATGTTCAGGACTATGCATGATTCAGAGTCATTACAGTATTTATATCACAGGCGTAACTAGGGAGAGTTTTATAGGACACGTGTCCTGGGCGCCAGTGGACACCTATATTTATTATTGTTATTAAATAATGTAAAATAATGGGTGGGGCGCTTTTTTCCCCCCGATTTGTCCTGGGTTCCATCAACCCTAGTTACAGAGAAAGGGCACACAGCACACACACACACACACATATATAGGTAAATGTAATATTACTACTCGAGATTAAAGGATTTAAAATCCCCACCACTGTCCTTAGATCCCAATACTGGAAAGTAGCCAATTTGATTGACTTTTGTCTGTGGCATGCCTAAAAATCAGCTGTCATTCCTTAATATTCCTCGTGTCATGAAGTACAGGTTTGGGAGAACGCACGTGTAAAGGACTGAGGGGTAGATCCAGACCCAAGTGGTTTTTGCGTAGCATTTTTATGCTATCATAAGTACTATGCACTCCCCTCGCTCATGCACTTTACTCCATTTATGTCTGCCCAACCCTACCTTAACTCTTCCAAGTACGGACATATACGTAATGCATTGACGTACGTAACAGCCTTTCCCGGCCCGCACTGTACGATTTAAATGCCGTATGGATGACACGCCCTTTCGTTCATATATACACTGAAGTTACGTACAATCAGTTACGATGCGTAACATTAGTGCGCGCATGCACAGTGCATACAAATTGGCGATTTTACGACAGCGGCTAGCATTAAAACGCAAGCGTACGTAACTCAGGATCTGGCCCTGAGTGTGATTTAGGGTATCTGTAAAATGTAGGGGTCTTTTTTGTTAAAGGTAGCCAATTTCATTGAGCTTTATGCTTTGATATGACCTGTAAATACGCTGTCATTCCATAAAAAAAACTGTTGTCATTCCATGATTTTCCACTTGTAAAAGATGACAAAACTCCTGAAGAATAAGTGTGTTGAAAATATAATCAATATGTTTGGGACTTTTTTTTTTAATATGCATAAAAGGGTCTTATTCTTCCATGGCTTTCCTTTTAGTAGCTCCCTCTTTTGGCATTTATATAAAGCTAGCAACCATGACAGATGTGATATATCACCTGCAGGGACAAAGTCCCTGACATAATATGGACTGATCAGATAAAACCAGCGTTGGAATACATATATTGATGCTTGCATACCTAACTTTTACACTATATGAATACATTCATCTTAAGGAAAACCTAATCTCTAAACCTCTTACATACTAGTTACATTATAATAACAGAAACATAACCTAACAAAACCAATAACTCACCTGAACTTATGTCCTTCCTATAGTATCAGGGTAAGGATGCAGCCATTACTAAGTTGTGACAGCTCTGACTACAACTACCAGCGTGCCCCGCAGTTCCCAGACCAGTGACATTATGGTAGATGCTATTTCCTAGTGGGGTAAAGGACCTCCGGTGATGTCACTACCATGTGACCAGTGCTCTGATCAGGGGGCGGAGTTAGTGCTCACTCTGTTTCCTGGCTGTTCCCGGATCTGCTGCATGTGCTCTGAAACGTTGCAGAGTGATTTCATGTACAAGTGTGTGTGTGACATGTCTTATGATCACTGTGTGTGTGTATAACATGTCTTATGATCACTGTGTGTGTGTATATAACATGTCTTATGATCACTGTGTGTGTATATAACATGTCTTATGATCACTGTGTGTGTATATAAAAACATGTCTTATGATCACTGTGTGTGTGTATAAAAACATGTCTTATGATCACTGTGTGTGTGTATAAAAACATGTCTTATGATCACTGTGTATAACATGTCTTATGATCACTGTGTGTGTGTGTATATATAACATGTCTTATGATCACTGTGTGTGTATAACAACATGTCTTATGATCACTGTGTGTGTGTATGTGTATAACATGTCTTTTGATCACTGTGTGTGTGTATGTGTATAACATGTCTTATGATCACTGTGTGTGTGTGTGTGTGTGTGTGTGTGTGTGTGTGTGTATAACATGTCTTATGATCACTGTGTGTGTGTATAAAAACATGTCTTATGATCACTGTGTATAACATGTCTTATGATCACTGTGTGTGTGTATAAAAACATGTCTTATGATCACTGTGTATAACATGTCTTATGATCACTGTGTGTGTGTATAAAAACATGTCTTATGATCACTGTGTATAACATGTCTTATGATCACTGTGTGTGTGTATAAAAACATGTCTTATGATCACTGTGTATAACATGTCTTATGATCACTGTGTGTGTGTATAAAAACATGTCTTATGATCACTGTGTATAACATGTCTTATGATCACTGTGTGTGTGTATAAAAACATGTCTTAATGGGTGCAGGTACTTGAATGTTATATATTACATGATAAAGGATACGGTCCCTCTGCCCACTAGTATATAGCCTGTACTGTACAGGAATGTAATATATTACATGGTAAAGGACACAATCTCTCTTCCCACTAGTATATAGTATAGCCTGCACAGGAATGTTATATATTACATGATAAAGGACACAATCTCTCTGCCCACTAGTATATAGCCTGTACTGTACTGTACTGGAATGTTATATATTACATAATAAAGGACACAGTCCCTCTGTCCACTATGAAATAGCTTGCTCTATATGAAAAAGCTAAATCCTAGTGGCTTAAAGGACCCAGTCCCTCTGCCCACTAGTATATAGCCTGTACTGCACAGGAATGTTATATATTACATGATAAAGGACACAATCCCTCTGCCCACTAGTATATAGCCTGTACTGTACAGGAATGTTATATGTTACATGATAAAGGACATAATCCCTCTGCCCACTAGTATATAGCCTGTACTGCACAGGAATGTTAAATATTACATGATAAAGGACACAATCCCTCTGCCCACTAGTATATAGCCTGTACTGTACAGGAATGTTATATATTACATGATAAAGGACACAATCCCTCTGCCCACTAGTATATAGCCTGCACTGTACAGGAATGTTATATATTACATGATAAAGGACACAATCCCTCTGCCCACTAGTATATAGCCTGCACTGTACAGGAATGTTATATATTACATGATAAAGGACACAATCCCTCTGCCCACTAGTATATAGCCTGCACTGTACAGGAATGTTATATATTACATGATAAAGGACACAATCCCTCTGCCCACTAGTATATAGCCTGCACTGTACAGGAATGTTATATATTACATGATAAAGGACACAATCCCTCTGCCCACTAGTATATAGCCTGCACTGTACAGGAATGTTATATATTACATGATAAAGGACACAATCCCTCTGCCCACTAGTATATAGCCTGCACTGTACAGGAATGTTATATATTACATGATAAAGGACACAATCCCTCTGCCCACTAGTATATAGCCTGCACTGTACAGGAATGTTATATATTACATGATAAAGGACACAATCCCTCTGCCCACTAGTATATAGCCTGCACTGTACAGGAATGTTATATATTACATGATAAAGGACACAATCCCTCTGCCCACTAGTATATAGCCTGCACTGTACAGGAATGTTATATATTACATGATAAAGGACACAATCCCTCTGCCCACTAGTATATAGCCTGCACTGTACAGGAATGTTATATATTACATGATAAAGGACACAATCCCTCTGCCCACTAGTATATAGCCTGCACTGTACAGGAATGTTATATATTACATGATAAAGGACACAATCCCTCTGCCCACTAGTATATAGCCTGCACTGTACAGGAATGTTATATATTACATGATAAAGGACACAATCCCTCTGCCCACTAGTATATAGCCTGCACTGTACAGGAATGTTATATATTACATGATAAAGGACACAATCCCTCTGCCCACTAGTATATAGCCTGCACTGTACAGGAATGTTATATATTACATGATAAAGGACACAATCCCTCTGCCCACTAGTATATAGCCTGCACTGTACAGGAATGTTATATATTACATGATAAAGGACACAATCCCTCTGCCCACTAGTATATAGCCTGCACTGTACAGGAATGTTATATATTACATGATAAAGGACACAATCCCTCTGCCCACTAGTATATAGCCTGCACTGTACAGGAATGTTATATATTACATGATAAAGGACACAATCCCTCTGCCCACTAGTATATAGCCTGCACTGTACAGGAATGTTATATATTACATGATAAAGGACACAATCCCTCTGCCCACTAGTATATAGCCTGCACTGTACAGGAATGTTATATATTACATGATAAAGGACACAATCCCTCTGCCCACTAGTATATAGCCTGCACTGTACAGGAATGTTATATATTACATGATAAAGGACACAATCCCTCTGCCCACTAGTATATAGCCTGCACTGTACAGGAATGTTATATATTACATGATAAAGGACACAATCCCTCTGCCCACTAGTATATAGCCTGCACTGTACAGGAATGTTATATATTACATGATAAAGGACACAATCCCTCTGCCCACTAGTATATAGCCTGCACTGTACAGGAATGTTATATATTACATGATAAAGGACACAATCCCTCTGCCCACTAGTATATAGCCTGCACTGTACAGGAATGTTATATATTACATGATAAAGGACACAATCCCTCTGCCCACTAGTATATAGCCTGCACTGTACAGGAATGTTATATATTACATGATAAAGGACACAATCCCTCTGCCCACTAGTATATAGCCTGCACTGTACAGGAATGTTATATATTACATGATAAAGGACACAATCCCTCTGCCCACTAGTATATAGCCTGCACTGTACAGGAATGTTATATATTACATGATAAAGGACACAATCCCTCTGCCCACTAGTATATAGCCTGCACTGTACAGGAATGTTATATATTACATGATAAAGGACACAATCCCTCTGCCCACTAGTATATAGCCTGCACTGTACAGGAATGTTATATATTACATGATAAAGGACACAATCCCTCTGCCCACTAGTATATAGCCTGCACTGTACAGGAATGTTATATATTACATGATAAAGGACACAATCCCTCTGCCCACTAGTATATAGCCTGCACTGTACAGGAATGTTATATATTACATGATAAAGGACACAATCCCTCTGCCCACTAGTATATAGCCTGCACTGTACAGGAATGTTATATATTACATGATAAAGGACACAATCCCTCTGCCCACTAGTATATAGCCTGCACTGTACAGGAATGTTATATATTACATGATAAAGGACACAATCCCTCTGCCCACTAGTATATAGCCTGCACTGTACAGGAATGTTATATATTACATGATAAAGGACACAATCCCTCTGCCCACTAGTATATAGCCTGCACTGTACAGGAATGTTATATATTACATGATAAAGGACACAATCCCTCTGCCCACTAGTATATAGCCTGCACTGTACAGGAATGTTATATATTACATGATAAAGGACACAATCCCTCTGCCCACTAGTATATAGCCTGCACTGTACAGGAATGTTATATATTACATGATAAAGGACACAATCCCTCTGCCCACTAGTATATAGCCTGCACTGTACAGGAATGTTATATATTACATGATAAAGGACACAATCCCTCTGCCCACTAGTATATAGCCTGCACTGTACAGGAATGTTATATATTACATGATAAAGGACACAATCCCTCTGCCCACTAGTATATAGCCTGCACTGTACAGGAATGTTATATATTACATGATAAAGGACACAATCCCTCTGCCCACTAGTATATAGCCTGCACTGTACAGGAATGTTATATATTACATGATAAAGGACACAATCCCTCTGCCCACTAGTATATAGCCTGCACTGTACAGGAATGTTATATATTACATGATAAAGGACACAATCCCTCTGCCCACTAGTATATAGCCTGCAAATTGTGTCATCAAGTCCCTTCCTGTGCCTAGCAACACTAGTATACTAGTGTTGCTAGGCAGGGGGCCAGGACTTGAGGCCGTGGTTTCAGTGAACCACGGGCCTCGAGTCACTTGCGGGAGATTTGCTGGCTCTCCCGGGATACCGGGAGTACTGCCTGAATTTCAGGAGTCTCCCGGACATTGCGGGAGAGTCGGCAACCCTGGTTATAATGCTTATATGGTATTGTAAGCTGTTATTTGCTACCCCATGTTTTTCATATACAATACTTGTAATGTATGTACTGATTTGAAATCTCTAATAAAAATCTAAAGTTGAAAAAAAAAAGAATGGAATTTATTCAATCACTATAATAATAATAATAATAGGAAAAAACTTGAATTAGGTGTGATGTCAATAACTTTATTAGCACAGAGTTTTCATTAACAATGCTTAAGAAAACTCTGTACAATGAGTGTCAGGCACACTTTATTAACACAGTATAAAGGTGACATTTCCACCAGACACTGAGAAACTTACAGATAATATTTAATAGAGATAAATAGTTGCACACTCTAGATAAGGCAATTAAAGTGACAGACACAGTTACCTGTTATTGCACAGCAGTTAAGTGATCATCAATCCATCATAATCCTCTGGTACAGGACCGCTCAAAATGTTTTACATATAGATATATTGCCAATATAACAGCACAGTGATGATGTATATTGCAAGGGGGTTCCCCTCATATGTTAATTGGTGATTTTCTGAAATATACTGGCTAAATAAATAGCTAGAATCTGATTGGTTGCTATGGGCAATACCTCTACATTACTCTAATGAAGTTTGAAAAATCTACATCTTAATATTAGAAGCTCTATAGGTACAGATGATGATAATGATTCAGTATACTCGGAAAAGAACTAAATAACATGGTGGTTTAAAAAATAATTATAAATAATAATAATAATAGACTCAAACAGAGTTTAGGTGAAGCTGGACAGCACATAGCTATACAGCAAAGTTCTGTGTCATGTCCAGAGAAGAGGAATGGGGGTATGATGAACGATTGTTAATGCTTGAATGATATAACAGCCTTGTTAGGAAGCACAGAAGTAAGGCATTGAGAAACGTTGTTGTCCAGAAAGAACACAAAGGTAAGGATGTAAAGCCAAGGTAGTAACACAACAAAATGTGGTAAAGAAAAAAAAAATACATGAAAATAAAGATTATTGTCGGGATCCAGTCCAGATGACCGATAACAGGTCACTTTGGGCCGGATTCAGAGATCCGTTTTCGAGGGGAGTTGCGTGCGTATTTTTAGGATCGGATCAACTGTGGATGCGTAGTAACTTTATTTACATATTTTACGTAGATTATACGCTTGTAAGTGCCTAACGGAAGTACATGTGAATCGCACTTGGGGACATACGCACGGAAATCCGACACATGGGAAAATTTACAGAAAAGTGGGCGGAGGGAGGCATTTAAACGAATGCATGGAGATGCGGTTATAAAGAATCCCACGGACGGAGCACATATGCGCACGTAAGTACACACGTAATGAACAGAGGCGCACGTAAATACACACGTAATGAACAGAGTGGTCTAGGGTCTCCTAAGTCCCCGACAGCATGTCCGAGAGAGGGGAGTGTCGGGGGTGTTGGTGGGTGTTTCCTTGCTCCGGCCGCGCGTATAATTGCGTACATAAACAAAACGGATCTCTGAATACGGCCCTGTTTAGGCGAATCGGAAAATCCCTGATTTCGCAGCCTGCGCATGCTCACGGCTCAATTGGAAAACAAGCCTCTCATTCCAGAGTGCCTGAAAAAAATAAACACTTAAAACAGGCGGAAGAGGGGCCCTGCCAAGTGGTAGGGATTTAGTATTGCAATATATAGTAGAGGGGTTGAATCGTGCCACCAACTGGTCCAGGATCATGATCCGATGCCATTTTACGTTCAAACTGAGGTTGGAAAGGTTTTCATGGCGGAAGTCCATGCAAGCGATGGGAGTTGTCACCTAAGGAATGGCACAAAATGTGTGGATACAGGGGGTGGGGACGGATCTTGCATCTCTGCTTCGGGGCTTCCAGCAGAATCAGATCTTACAATCTAGCCCTATGTCTCTTCCTGGACACTTGGTTGCAAATTAATTCTTTTTATCTGGATTCAGGAAAGCACCAATACAGATATGCTCTCTTTTTAGACTGTAGTCCAGCTAGGACCCACCATCTCCCACCTTAATCTATGTATTTAATATGAACTTTTAAAGAGTCTCTTAGGACCAGATTTAGTAAGCTGCGGGTTTGGAAAAGTGGAAATGTTGCTCATAGCAACCAATCAGATTCCAGCTTACATTCTCTCATAGGCATATCTATAATGGGTGCAGGGTGTGCAGTGCACACGGGCCCCTCAGAACAAGGGGCCCTGTGGCATTCATCCTGCACCCAAGGTTGGCAAGGGAAGGGGGGCCATTCGGCATCTATTTCTTCCATCTAAGGACCTTCCAGAGGGAAGAAATAGATGCCAAATGAGCCCCATTCCACCGGCGGTGAGACTGTCCCGATTCACGGGCTGAAAAAGTGGTGGTAGGCCCCGTCCCTTTTGAGGTGCACGAATCGGGACAGGTCCTGCACAAGGGCCCCCTCACTTCTTAAAACGCCCTGCATTCTCTAATATGTAATAGAAAAGTGAGAGATTAAATCTGATTGGTGGATATGGGCAATATCTCCATTTTTCCAAACCCACAGCTTAGTAAATCTGGCCCCTAATGTAGTCACTGACCAGTGTGGCTAAAAATACACACCAGGGAGGGCACCAGTGATGCACCATCTCGGAACAGGAAGCTGACAAAACATGCTGGGAGTTGTAGTTTCACATCATGTGTAGTTTCCTGTTGCAGTAGGCCGGTATCTCTGCCTTACTTTTGTTTCCATTTGAAAAATAAAGACAATGTAATAATTATGACTAATTACATATATGGTAAGTCAGCATGGACAATGGTTTTGATACCCTCACACAGCATTTCCCATGGACATATCAGTTGAATACAGATATTGCTTTTAATAAAGGATGTTACAAAATAATGCACAAGGGGTTTGTGAGCCACTGCAGTAGCATCTACTGAACTGGAGGTGGCGCAGTAGCTATAGTTCCTCCATACATTGCTTTGAAACCCCCCATGAAGACAGGGAAATGCCATATTATAAATCACACACAAGATTGCAAACATTGCACTTTCATATACTCCCACTGCTGACTTATAGGAGATGCTGTTAGAAGAATGTGTTTTAATAATTAAGCAGCACAGTTTACATTATTTATTGCAAAATGTATTTCTTCTTCCAAGTCAAGACATAAAGAAAAAAACCGTGAGGAGTTCATAAACCTGCTCTGAAATTAATACAGACGGTGACAATTATGAAGAGTGAATCCAGGAAAAGTAATTATCACTCAGATTTGGGATCACAAGAGCCTTGGAAAACAATGCCAAATAAAAATGCTGCTGTTTAAAATGTGCAAAAAATCCAGTATACTGTGCTCTCTTAGCTCTTTAGTCTTGTTTTACTACTGGGTTTATTACAAGCTGTAAAGCTGTGCAGAGACACTGTATAAATCGATCAAGTCAAATACTGCAACTCCTATTAATGTAAAACAATGATCCACATCTTAGCTCTGTTCATATGTTACCCCCCCCCCCCCATACTCATTCTTTTAACTGCATAGCGTATTGATTTGCATAGGGATTTAAATACTGTAAGTCCAGAGTGGTTTTAGTGCTATCAGACATGGATTTGAGATAGGTCTGGAGGAAATTACACGCAGATGAAATATTACCACTATTAGGCCAGTTGCATCTCCTGAAGCAGGACTAAGAGGTCCTAGTAAAACAATAAAAAGACTTCTAATGGATGCATCTCATCCAAATGGCCAAAGTTAACGAGGGTGTGGGTCGCTGCTAAGAACGGCCCTACTTCGAAAGGGCCATTATCGACCTCCCCCCCCTTTTTTTTTTTAGAAGACAGAGCTGCTTAGATACTTCTTGCCCCAACCCTTATGCTAATTTTTAGCCTAACCTTCCCCTTCCATTGCCCTAACCCTCCCTTCCCCACAGCATGACCCTGACTCCCTTCCCCACAGCATGACCCTGACTCCCTTCCCCTACAGCATGACCCTGACACCCTTCCCCTACAGTATGACCCTGACTCCCTTCCCCACAGCATGACCCTGACTCCCTTCCCCTACAGCATGACCTTAATACTTCCCTCCCTGCAGCCTAACCGTATGTCCCCCCCCTTCTCCCATCCATCCTCTCCCCTGCACTAACCTGTTCAGTTGTTAGTTCGGAAAGCTTCGAAAACCGTCGGGTTCTGGCGGCTTGTCGCGGGGTGAATTTTGGAATGGGGCCGTACTCATAATATATACTGCACATAGCTGACAATTAGCTGTCAGCTTTATGTTAATTGAAAATGGGTGCTCGCAGGGCTGAACGGAACCCACTCAACAAGGATCTGCTTACTCAACAATCTCACTTTGAGCAGTATTATTCCTCATGGGGTGCTCGTGGAAACTAGTGTATATAGAGCAGATTTTAGGAACAACCATGCCAAAAACCACAGTAAATTCTTTCTGGGTATCTTATAAAATGTAATGTGAAGACTGGATGAGGGTGCTGCAATGACATCTTATCAAAGATTGTACCAATTGATAGATAGACGTTACGTTGCAAGTAACTCAAAGATTTGGCACCATACAGACAGAGGTCCAATTCCAGACTCACACAAAATGGCCGTTTACTGGGGCTACAAGCACAGCAGGGACAGAAATCTGGATTCGCTTCAGAAATAACAAGCCAATAACAGCATTATGAGTAAACTACCCTCACAACTTTCAGTACCGGAAAACTAGACCGTATAAGTCATAAGCCTTCAGTATCTTTTATCTTCAACCATGATCCCATCACAGCCAATATAAGGTAATACCTGTCCTAGAGTGCAGACACCAGGTGTTGTGAAACTACAAGTCCCATCATGCTTTGCCAGGTATCATTTATCCCTATGCTACAGGGTGCATGCTTGAAGTAGCAGAATTTGTCTTTTCCTGCTATAGTGTACAATCACCTATAAAGTAGATTTATTCAGTGTTGCCAACTTTCTATTTCTTCCCTCCAGGAGTTCTCAGAGGGAAGAAATTGAGATGCCCTATAGGGGGCGTGGCTTAATGACACAATTTATGCATCATTAAGCCCCGCCCAATCGATAGTAACACTAGTAATGGCAGTACTGATAGGCAGGGGGGTGGAACTTGAGGCCGTGGTTTGCATAAATTAGATTTGGGATTCTAGGAGAAATGTCTGAATTTCGGGAGTCTTCCGGATATATCAGGAGAGTCAGCAACCCTGAATCTACTACTACTATATCTTAACATACTTTGCAAAAGCAAAGTATATAAAAGACATTATATAAAAAGGTCACGCAATATAGCACAGTCCATATACCTCTTTGTACACACCTTTAGACCCAGGTGGTTGAGGTTAACACAGTAGAACAGTGTAAACATGCTTGGGATAAATAGAAGGATATCCTAAATCTCAAACTAAACGGAGGGTAAATAGGGTCTGAGGTCAGTATAGTTTTAAATAAACAACAGAGCAGACTGGGTGGATCATGTGACTCTTATCTTCCATCAGCTTTTATGTTTCTATGTAAACTATTTATATTTGTAAAAGCATATTTAATGGAGTTTCAAATAAAGAAACTTGGAGATGTTGCCCACAGCAAGAAAGCAGATTATGACTACGATTTACCAAACACATTCTACAAAATGAGAACAAGAATTTAACTGTTGCTATGGAAAACAGCTCCACTTTTCCACTTTAGAAGTTCCACCAAATATACCTTAAAGAATTCATCCACATAGCAAACTGAAAGCTTTTATATAGACAATAAAGTATAACTGTGTTCTGAACAGCGTAAAGGCAGCCATATGAGGGTCAAACCTTTAACGCATTAAACTATTCAATTCACTAGAAACCGTCTCTGGTGCACATAAAGCCTGATGACTATAGATTTCTCACTGCTTTGTGAATTGGGAAGCGGTTTTCTTGGCGATATTGGGGCTAATTCAGAGTTGCACCTACACATTTTTTTTAGGTGCAAGCGTATACCTGAGCAATACCATGCTGCACTGCAAAAGGGGGGAAATTTAAATTGTGAATGCAGAATTATATTTGAGAGGTGAAATTTCTGAGCTCAAATCTATTTGATAAAATCAAACATAAAGCTATGCAGAATTTGATTTCTGTGTGCAAAAGTAATGTATTTTGCCTGCATGCAAAAGATTTAAGATTAATTAGCACCCCTTATGTTGCAAAATGGTATAGCGGAGCAACTCTGAATCAACCCCATTGGTGGAGGCTACCAAAATGGCTGCATCCACTTTACACTGAGCACAGGTGTCCCTTAACTTCCAATAAAATAGCAGCATCCCTCATTTAGTTATGGTTAATAATTAACAGATTAAAAATTCTGGACATTGAAGCCATATATGGCTTAATAATAAATTTGCATCTCAATGTTAGGAATGTATGTTTTGCGTGGCAATCAATATTGATGCTTTAACAAATTTATATATTTTTCTAACAACATACTGAAATAAATAAATAAATGAATAAAAAAGTTAAAAATAAATAAATTCATCAACTTTATATGTAATGAAATATAAACTAGCCCTACCTGGGAATTACACTTATCTACAGATACCCAGGCCAGCGTGTAAAGCAAAGCGTTGGTAAATTAGTATTAAAAATAAATAAAAAAAAACAAATCCTCATTGTCCAAAATCAACACACATTTAACAGAGAAATCTTGCAGAAGCAACCTAAAATTTCCCATTTACAAGTATTGCTTGAAGCATTAACAAGAACAGTCTCTGCACTGGACATATATTTGAATAGCAAGTCCATGCTTATATAACAGACCATGCATCGCAAGTCTAGTGTTAATAATGAGTGTGCAATGGTAGTGTTAGCAAATGGAATGTCAGATGCAAAATGACTATAAAACAATAGCCTCAGGTATTGTTTTTCTCCTTATGACCTCATGCACATAACCCATATACAATTATTATTTACATAAAACTCCAAGCATGTCAAGAGGAGGGGGGTGGGGAGCTGTCAGAAATAAACAAGAAGCAAACAAAGGCTTATGCCAGCTTATGGGCATCCCCTTCCCCGTCAGCTGCCAGTTAGGGTATTATATGCATGGCAGTGAAATGGTTAACACAGACGCTTTAAGGATTTAGTGGTTTAGTGCAAAGGGAAAGATGGCATTGATTTGGTATGAAACATCATTCTTCCGAGCCTAAAGCCTTCCATGCATGATTATAACTGGTAGATTAATTTGCTTCCTAAAACCGTAGCTCAGTGATAGACCCATAATTCGCCCCTTTATTTATCCAAGAGGGTCTCACGTTATCTATAAGCTGGATAATAGGTTCAAAGAATACATTTCATCAGCAAATGACAACGCTATGGTACACCATACCAGCAGGCATCATCTAACACAAGTGTAACAAGTTGTAACAAACAAATCCGACATCTACACAGTAGAAGCAGAGGGATGTAGGCGATGGATCGGGGAGCCACCGGATTATATTACTGTTTTAGCTATTCTAGTAAAGCGAAAGAAACCAGGAAATGTAAAATATACATACGAACTCATTCAACAAGGTTCTTATAGGCAGAATATACTACTATCAGATCACAGTGCATCTGGAAGACAGAATTAAATCTAAACGGATGGGGAAAATTTTAGGTGAAGTTCATCAGCGTCATTACATGTAAACAGAAAAATAAAAAATAATATAAATATATATATAACCCAACCATTGGTTCATCTGTGAAACATAGATTTTGCTTCATGGCAGACTATATATTTGGCTGATTGCAAACAAAATTATTGTTGTCCACTAAAATGTTTCCACTCAAGACAGTTTGACCACACAGACAGCCAATACAATGGCAAACACGAGTACCACACTAAAGATCAGGCCAGCTAAAAGTTTACTGAGGTCACAGAAGGTTTTGCGTTCCTCCGTGGACACAGTGCCAGGAGACGAGGCCCCCACGCTCGTAGCACATTTGAGTTCGGCCCCCGGATTCTGTTTGGCCTCCACGGTCCACTGAGGGACACTGACCTTCATCTCCATCTCATACATCATCTCATCCACTTGGTTGATCTCATGCTCTAGGTCCTTGAGGTCCATCACATCTATGTTATGCTCTGCGTCATATTTCATGTTCTGGATGCTCATGGCCCTTGCCGCCACCCCAGAAGTGCCACCGCTCATGCCTGTCTGGATGATGTGCTTTTTGGGGATGTTTAGTGGGAACTCGTGCCCAAGTTCCAAAGCTCTCCTCATATCGGTCTCTAAGATGTCCATGCAGGTAGAAAAGATGACCCATAGCCTCTCATACTCCGCTTTGTCCTCTTTGCTTAGCGTGGCGTCCTTAAGCGTGGTGGTGAGTTTATTCCTGTTGGCCACGGCAAGCTCTTGAGCTTTTTGTCTGGTCTTCTTCAGTTCCTCACGTAAGTTCTGGGAGTCAGAAGTACCACCTATAGTGAGCACCAGATGCCTGTAACATGCCGTCACCTTATTAAGAGCAGCCAGTAACGCCTTGCACTCCTCTTTCAGCATCTTTCCTCAGACACCATCCAATGCTATCCAGTAAGGGGTCAATGAAATCCCAAAATGCTGCCAAGGAGAAAGGCCTCTCAAGATACGTGCAGCAAGAACATGCTGACTGGAGCAATCTCTTGGAATTCTAAGCCTTCCATTATTTGGCACCTGAACGATACTGTATATTGCACTTAGATAAGCATACAACAGTTTTCCATGAGTTAAGCTATGCAAAGATCCTACATCGTACCCACGACACAAATGCAGTTGAAAGCGCATTAATCCAATAATGCAAAAAGTGAAGAACATTAAAATGAACCAGATTCCAAAACTGCAATGCTCCGGTGCTTGTTAAAATAGCTTTGAGTCGACAAAATAATCTCCCTGAGTTCTTCCAATGCAGATGTAGCAGATGCAGGTCTAAAGCAGTCAAGAATACTTGGCTGCAGTCTCCTGGTACCCAGCAGGGAGCTTCCAACACATCCAGCTCTCAGCCTTCTGCAGCTTCAAATAGCCAGCACCTGTAGGAGTCACGTGAGGACAACACACTGGGAGGGAACATATGACTGACTAAGCCTCCTTCCGCCATCTTTTATGTGGGCAAAAATGATAGAATACCCTTTAACGTTCAAAATATAATAGGATGTGGTGAAAGCTCAACTAATGGTTGCAAAATAAGCAGATTAAATGGAACTGAACTTGCGTCTTGCTTAGGAGTTAATAAATTACATGGCTACATTGTCAATTGACAAAAACAATATTTAACGTTGTAGCTGTGATTGACGTGATATAAGAGCTGAGTAGTTTTATATATAATACTTAATAAAGAGAAATAAAAGGATTCTGTTTTCCAGAAACAAAGATGGCGGTCGGCGCTTGTAGGTCAGTGATGTTTCACCGCCCCCAGGAGCTGTGTAGTTCTCTAACTTGGGTCCCGCCTATAATTCTCTGCCATTGGCTGAAAGGAATGCCAGTCGTCCCGAGCGCCGCTTTGATTGGTTGTCTGGAGTGTTGATCGTGCTGCTGTTTGTCGTGCTCCGGGGATCGGGGTATAGGAGAGTGGTGACTCCTGCTGTGGTGTGAGGGCTGCGGAAGGAGCGAGGACATGTCACACTACTAAGTAAGTATAGGAGCTGTCATTGTGCCCCCATCTGTGCCCTCTCCCCTCTGACACCATAGGGAGGATATGCCTGTCACATGACAAGGCGCTGGCACTGAGGGCCACAGGGTTCCACCTATGGGTAGTTGCAAAGCTTAGATTTAACAAGTTATTTGCTTAGTATATATTTACATTTTGACTTTTGCTTCTTATACAGGAATTACTCAACTGTTGCAGAATCTAAACTTGGGCCCCAAAAGAGTGAGAGTTGGGCAGTCAGGATCCCTAGTGCTGAGTGCTGGGGAGAAAGTAAGGGTCCCTTGGAAGTGAGTGCTGGAGAGAAAGTGGGGGTCTCTAGGACGTGAGTGCTGGGGAGAAAATG
>WWET01001146.1:82698-95869 GCA_011038615.1 Limnodynastes dumerilii
CAGCGTCCCTACGTTCAGGTTAGTGTAGGTGGGTGGGGGGAGGTAGTTAAATGAGGGTAGGAGGGCGGGCTAAGCGGCCATACGCTCGTGTGCGTTAGGGTAGCGTGTGCTTTAGGGTAGCCTTCAGCCGGCGTAAGGAAGGGGCCATACGCCCGCACAGGGGGAGTGTCAGGGTAAGTAAACACCGATACGCTGTGCTTTAGTAAGCACAGCGCATCGGCGTAGGTCTGGATCAGGCCCGTAGTCCGCACAGCAGAGAGAAGTGAACTCCCCTCTGTCGTGCAGATTTGGCAGCAGTTACGCTGCCATAAGGATACCTTAAGTGCCCCTTGTAGTTCAGCCGCCCTTTCGTATGGATGTCCAGAGCTAAGATCCTGTACGTCTGTAAATCCGTATCATAGCGTCTGGTATGCTCATGCGCACGGCTAGAAAAAAACACCCAACGTCCGCAAGCAGCAAACGGAGGGTTGGGTGTCGGATAGAAGTCTGTATCCGACCCATTGACTGAAAAAAAATCAGAATGGAACTGTAGTTTGTTGTGGACTAAAATGTGATTATTTTGACATCTTTGTTTATGATTGAGATTGTCAGTGTTATCCGTTATTATTATATACAGCACATGTCAAGGGGTTGCGGATATTAAGTTAAAACAAGGACATGTCTTTTAGTGTCTGGATTATTATTATATTTTCTTCTTTTTAAACTTGTGTAAATCTGCGGCTTTTGTGTAGCGCTCTTGAAATATTTAAAGTCTTTGAAAAAGTAGTTGTTTTTTTTACCCATCAAATGGGTCATTCTCGCCTCCGGCTTCTGCTGTGCTGAGACTGCTGGGAATTGAAGAGATTTAATAATTTACCTTTGTTTATGCTATGCCAAGGCGAGGGTTGCTAAAGAGCAGACATTAATGGGTCATCTTTACAGTGGTGCCAGTCCGTCTTAGCGCCATGATTCACTTAACGTGGGCGTGCCGCAGTGGTTTGGAGCGATATGAATCCATTATCAGGCAGATACTTTTCTGTCTATCTCCCTTATTGAACTTCTGTAAGTGACAAAGCAACTAATAACGTGTATTAAATGTACTCTCTTTTATACTGGTATAATGAGTGGGCAATATGTGGAAGCTGGATTAGCAATGATGAAATTTATAATGTTTTTGTTACAGGAGTTTTGGTTAAAATGTTTCAAATTGAAGGTCGTGCCAAGATGTTTATTATACTTATAGGGCCCAATTCTATTCCCTGTGATGTTACTGTCCTATACATCGTGGCAAACAGGACAGGGGAACATCGTCCTTTTTTATCGTCATTTTTTAAATACCCACATAGTGTGGTAAACAGGCACAGTGCGATGTGGGCAATGTATTAGTGGTGGGAGTCCCCGCTCCGATGGGCTGCCTTTAGAAATAGAGACAGAATACAGTTGCTTTTCGGCTGTCTCTATTTTGAATGGCAATCATTTTAGAATATTTATTTTTATGAATGGGTGAGTTTGCTGATCGGCACCCTCGCCCATTCATTTTCACCGGACCCGCCGATGATAGCTCCGGAAAGATGAGTAACCTCTCTAGGGACTTTTAGTGTTAGGAGGTTTAGGGTTAGGCTCTTAGGAAGTTAGGGTTAGGGCCATAGAGAGGGAGGGTTAGGGTCAGGCTGCGGGGAGGGGGGGTCTTAGGGTTAGGCTATAGAGCAGGGAGTATTAGGGTCAGGCTATAAAGAAGGGAGGGTCAGGGTCAGGCTGCAGGGAAGGGAGGGTTAGGGTAACAGAAGGGGAGGGTTAGGGGAAGGGTTGGGGTTACTTTTTAGACTTGCCTATTGGAGCACTGTGTTCGGTGCTCCGGAAATCGATTACTATGCCTTATCGAGGCATAACCAATCGATATTCCAGCCAGTTCGAAACTGGCTGGGAGAGAATGGCCCTATCAACTTTGCTGACCGTCACCTGTATTTATAACCTGGGATATCGTGGGATGTTATAAATACAGACACCGGCCAGCAAAGTCTCATTGAGCGGGGCCCCATGCAGTGGCAGAACTCATGGGGCTACTGCGTTCCCATGCAGAATTCTTGACACTGCATGCGTCAGCCAGATGATGTTCTTAGTTTAGGATGCAGCCCTATGTTATTTCTTAATATACATTTTTTTATTTAAATACCACCATTTATTAACGGAATGTAAATCCCAAAGATTAGGGATTGATGGTATTAATTGTATCCAATATACTTATACAGGTCAGATACCTGAACTGAAATTGGCTTTTCAATATGAAATGGTGATGGTATTGTTAGAAAGGTTACAGACTAAAACATTTGACTCGCTAGATTTACTAAGCTGTGGAAAGAGATGTTGCCCATAGCCACCAATCAGATTCTAGCTGACATTCTCTAGTATGTAATAAGAAAAGTGAAAACTAGAATCTGGTTGGTTGCTATGGGCAACATCTTAATTTTTTCATTTGCAGTTTAGTAAATCTAACCCCTGGTTTTCCCAAGGCCAGCTGTGTTTCTATATGTGGATTATGTTCTTTCTGTAAACAAATCAATGTCCAATCCAGCAGTTAAATCACTGACCGATTTTCAGCTTAAGTACTAGGAAAGGTCCCCTCAGTACATGCTGGGAGCAGTGCCAAGCAAACCAAAGGTGCTGTGTAATGTTAATCAGCACAGCGGTGATGTCCACCCATTTATAAGGCGCAGCATGTTTCATGACACGAATGCAGTCTTCAGACCTTCCGTATACTATTTATTTACTGCCATGGGACTTCTAAGGAAAGGGGATGGCTGAGGGTGCCGGAGGGTATGTTAGGTCCCTGCTATACGATGGATTTTGCACTGTCCCCAATTTGAGTAAGCACAAGTGCGGACGTTTTTAAGGTAGAGGGTGAGCTATCGTCTCTCCGTAAATCAATGGAAATAATCTCCCCCAAATGAAATCTGCTCTGTTTGTTTTCTTATTTTGCTGTATTTTATTTCTGTCTTCTCAGGCCTGATGTCCTTTCAGCCCCGAGATTTTCCTGACATTTGTGCTTCCGATACGAGAAAGGTATGAGAGAGCAGACATGAGCGTTATCCGATCGCCCATTTTGCGCAGCTCGCAGAACTGACGGCCCTTATGGCAGTGTATGATGAGAACATCCTGAACAACGCTTTCTACCTGGCTCTTCAGAAGCAGAGGCCGGACCTTATTGACAGAGTTGCTGAGGTTCATGGCATTGTAAGTAGGCGACTGTTTAAGGCATAACCGTTTTTTTAAGTGTACCAAAGCCAATTCTCAAAGCCGTATCTGTGATGTGTAAAAGGAGGGGATGGTCATTGGGTGAATATGAAAACATCGGCTTAGTAGAAGCTGTAATCAGGTGGTTAATGCCACTGTGTAAGTAATACAAAGCCAATTAAATTATTAACACAGACGATTCTTGAATATTTGCAGAATACAAGTGTAAATAATATATGGTTTGTGTGTGTTAAAATGATAATAGTTATAATGTAATTGCAATTTTTTGTTTTTTTTACTTTCTTTTAATGATAAAGAGGTAAATAATGAGTTACCTCTCTTGTTTCTCTCAGAGGAATCTGCTCATCCTTTTTCCCGATTCGCAGTCTAGCGCATTCCTGTCCTCCATTCCCCTCATTACCTAAAACGCTGCCCTATCACGTGCAACCTTGCTCAGTGTCCGGCACTGCTGCGCACATTGCTAGATTTAATTGGTTGCTGGTTGCTTTATTCCCTCTCATTGAATGACTAAGGATCTGATCCAGAGAGCGAAAATCCACGTTGCGTTCAAAATGATCACGTAAGAGGTGAGTGTGATCCCATGACGCCCCCTCTGACGTGCGAATTTTAGCTGACGTCCATGTCCGTAACCCCACTTCTGTGCGTATGGAGCGCTATAACGTACAGAAAGGCCTAATACAGCCCATGCTGCACAATGTAAAGGCCTAAACGCTGTCACGCTCTGATGTTTGAATCTCTGAACCTGCTGAACGGCGTTTCCGTACGTTCAGAGTTCCTATGTGTAATATCTGCCAGGTGCATGCTCCGTTTCCTCGCAGCGCCTGGTGAATGCACACTGTGTATGTAATTCGACTCACTTTATTTAGTCTGGATATGGTCTTAAGTACTTTATAGGTGACCCAAGTCAAGTATACTATCCTAGCCTTCCTCCACCTAAGCTTATTCACCTCCACCGGACTTGATTCACAGTTAAGATGGGAGATAAAAACAAACATGGCAACTCCCTTGACACGTTTTTGTTGTTCCTAACTTACTTAAAAAGGCCATAGGTGGCCTTATCTTCTCGTGCATATGTATCTTCTTAAGTTGCTAAAGTACGCATGCAGACCACACCGTCAGCCCCATTTAAATGCCCCCCCCCACCCACTTTTTTTCTTAACTTAGCCTGGCACGCCCCTTCATACTTATCTCCTAACGAACGGCTTTGTAAATCGCTTTTAAGGGATCACAGTTCTTAAATCCTATGTAGATTGCATAAATAATAATACTACTCATGCTCAGTTTATCCCTTCTTAAAAATACGCATGCAAATAGCAACAGCTTCTTAACTGTGAATCAGGTCTCCCATCTCCATCCCTGTGTCTCCTGTTCGTTTTCCCTTTCCCACTTTAATGTTGACTCTTATGAACAGGGCCCTCCTCCCTCATGTCATCACCCTTCTATCTTGTCCCCTTTAATTCCCACCTTTTCTTTCTACTGTCTTATTCATCTGCTCCTACACACATATATTTTCTATACATATTGTTCTGCTATTTTTCTACTGCACGCATTTGTACCTTGTCTGTTAATTACTATATGTTATTATTATTATTATATATATAATTATTGGCTTTACTATTGCCTCTGCATGATGCTGCGGTTACCATGTGGTGCCTTGTGAATAAACAATAATCATTTGTTTACCGTTGCTGTGGCAACACTTGTTGCCAGGGCAATAGTCAAAAAAATTCCACCAATCGAGGTACATTAGGTGCTACCCGGGTTGAAAAACCCAGGTAGCACCTTTCAGACTGCACCCCTGCACCCCTACCCTTGTCGAACCCGGGAATAACCCTTCTTTTCACCCGAGTTGAATTCCCTGCACCCCTACCCGTGTCGGACCCGGGAATAACCCTTCTTTCCACCCGGGTTGAATTCCCGGGTCTTCTGACACGGGTCCACCGGAAGTGCACCTTTCACATCTCCACGAAATACCTGGGATTTTGCAGAGTCCCGGGTTTTTGGCGAAAATCCCGGGTGTGAAAGGGGTATTAGGTAGACAGTCCGCTGTTGCACATAATGATTTTTAATGGACAGGGTTAAGCATTTCATTTTCTTTCACAATAATAGATCTCGTGTTCATTTCATATTGTCCCATTCTGGTTAGTGATTTCACATGCACGTTTTTCAATCTGTGTTTTTTATTTGTGATTTCTTTCCTGATCCTTCTAATTAGCCTTGTTATTTTTCACCTGCTGCCGCTGTTTAACCATCTACAATATTAATCGCTTGTTAGTTTGTTACAGTTGCCCTTTAAGCTCAGAATTCATTGAATACCCCACCATGCGCAGTGTGACAGAATGTAATTACTTCCCATCTCAAACATTCCATTTTTAACTATCATGTATGTGTTTTTTATTATGGTGTTTTATTTTGTGTGTGTCAATCACGTTGAAGTATCTTGCTTAGATTTCATGTTTTATTTTTTTTATCATTATTGTGTTAACTAATCTTTAATATGATTACGGTTATTGTAGTACTGTATTTTGTCTTTTTTTTTTTTACCAAAGTATATGTTATCACCATGTGTGATCTCCCTTTAGTCTCCTTGTTTATCATCTGTTTAAATATTCATGAAGTTTAATATCATTATAAATCCCTATTATGAATATATCATTTGTCTTTTTTCTTCTAATGAAGCATGTAGCTTCAATAATGAGCAATATGATAAATAATTACTTAGTGTGTTATGTGGTAGGAACAGCTCATTTATACGTGCCTTATTCAGCGGTGTTGAATAGAATTGAATGGATGAAGCCGTCTGTGTGGTGTCTGATGATAGCAGGTAACCGGAGGTGCTGGTAGGTCACGGCGACCCTTTAAGGCTATCAGACGTGTTATCTTAATAATTTGGCCGTGGCTGGTTAGGGGGCTGTCCATTGTGACCCCTGCTGTAGATTGGGTGGTCCTTTGCTCACACACTGTTTTTGTGTATGAAACTCCCTGTTTGTTAAAGTGGTGGGATAGGAGCCAATTTGTGGTCACCCATAGCTTCCAATCAGATAATATCATTGACTTAACTAGTTGATGTTAATATTATTGGACCGGATTCAGATTTAAGAAGATTTTCCGTGCGTTCGTAATAGATCCGTACGTGAATACAAAATAAGTACGTTTTGCAAAATGAATACATTTCGGAACACTTCCGTGTTGTGAAAGCAACCTTATCATTAGCGTGCGTATATGTGACGGAAGTTAAACGTTCGCAAACACAACCGCATGTCTACTGCATTACCACTCCTATTTTTTGCTAGTCACCTGCATTACCACGCCTATTTTTTTGCTATTTACATTCCGATTGACGCCTACTTATTAATAATCCGTCCGGTCTTTTATGTTCGTACGCATTTTTTGGCGTACGGAAATGACTTACGCATCATTCCAATTACGCTTCGTATCTCTATGGTCTGCACATGCGTCCTGAACAGAAATCACTCCACTTACGCATTTTGCGTGCGTAAATTACCAGACGTTCGTAATTCTGAATATGGTCCACTATCAAACAATCACAGCAGTTGCTCAGCCCTTATTATACAAATTGCACCCTCCCTTTCCTGCTTTGAATCCTGCCTTAAGTCCTCGACTAGCGCTCAGATGGTGAATCCGCATGCAAGACCCCCTACCCGAAGTATTCTTCACGGCAACCCTGCTATGCGGGATACTGAATCGTACATATTTGAATGCATTTGCGCACCCTCTCTCCTACGCACGTCGGGTGGGCACTGATCCGTATGGCGTGTAGCATCGGTTGGCTACAATTCCGTTGCGGAAATAATGGTACTGCGCAGTCCGCAAGCTTCTGTACACTACTTCATCAGACTTACTTAATTGTGAATCTGGGCCTCTGTTCTACGGCCAAGATACAGGCAAAGGGCTGGATCCAGACTTAAAGTAAGTGCTTGAAATGAGTTACTCCTGGGCTAAACCAACAGTATTAGAGTTGAGAGGGGATGTTTCCTATGCCAAGGCTAAATAACAGTGTGATAGTAACGCTGGTCAGTATCTGTGTGCAGTAAGCAATTCAAAGATATATCCCTGCATGCAAAGAATACAATTACCTTGACTCCCCCTGCAATCAACATGGTTTAGCCCAGGAGTAACTCATTTCAAGCAGTTACGTAAGTCTGGATCCAGCCCAAAGACGGCAACACGTTAGATCCGGGTTTTCTGTGATTGTTGGGTTATTTTTTCCGTCTCCCTCAGTAGATGCAGGAATGTGATTGGAAGGATGTCATTTAAGGCCTCGTCCTCTGCTGATCACCACTGTCTGAATAGTCTTGTGGTTGATCTTGTGATGGCAGAATTGTGTGTTTGTAGACTAAGGACATCTGTGTTCTATTCAAAAGATGAAGATGGAAAAATCAGCAGCTCTCATGAGAACAATAAAGAGATTTTCCTGCCGCTTACTGATGACTGTATCTAATTCCTAAATACACCACTTAATTATCTGCAGCGCTCAAGTCATCTCATGTTTGTGTAATGGCCCCGAGCTTCCAGCCAGTGGTCTCTTCTTTGTACATGTGATAATCCAGTAGCGTGAAATGTGTTGCTATAATGTCACTATTCAAGTCACCCGACCCATCGGCAGAATTACTCCTGGTTTATAGGATATAAATGCTAACGTGTAGCCGTGGCAGAGCCAGCCAGCTGATAGGCTTGAAACGATTGTATTTCGTGCTCTGTTAGATTCTTGTAAATTTCCTTTCATAATGACATTAGAAAGAGGGAGGAATTGGCTGAATGATCTGATGGCTTCCTGGAGGAAATTACATGCTGCCAAAAAGGAGAATTATTCTGAAATGAGTCTCCTAAAGTCCTTATAAAGATTGTCATGCATATAACACAAATCATCCTGTTTAGAGAGTTACCCCGTCATCCCTGGCCTCATTCTCTGTTCACACTATAATATACACCCCCTCATCTCCGGCCTTGTTCTTTGAACACACCTTTTGTATATGTAACCCCTTACCCCTGTCCTCGTTCTCTGTACACACTTTATATTTATCCCCTTATCCCTGGCATCTTTCACTGTACTCCCCTTTATATATGTCCCCTCACCCTTGGCCTCTTTCTGTGTACTCCCCTTTTTATATGTCCCCTCACCCTTGGTCTCTTTCTATGTATTCCCCTTTTTATATGTCCCCTCACCCTTGGCCTCTTTCTATGTACTCTCCTTTATATATGTCCCCTCACCCTTGGCCTCTTTCTATCTACTCCCCTTTTTATATGTCCCCTCACCCTTGGCCTCTTTCTATGTACTCTCCCTCACCCTTGGCCTCTTTCTGTGTACTCCCCTTTATATATGTCCCCTCACCCTTGGCCTCTTTCTTTGTATTCCCTTTTTATATGTCCCCTCACCCTTGGCCTCTTTCTATCTACTGCCCTTTTTATATGTCCCTTCACCCTTGGCCTCTTTCTATGTATTCTCCTTTATATATGTCCCTCACCCTTGGCCTCTTTCTATGTAATTCCCTTTATATATGTCCCCTCACCCTTGGCCTCTTTCTATCTACTCCCCTTTTTATATGTCCCCTCACCCTTGGCCTCTTTCTATGTACTCTCCTTTATATATGTCCCCTCACCCTTGGCCTCTTTCTCTGTACACACCTTTGTATATGTCCTCTCACCATTGGCCTCTTTGTCTGTACTCCCCTTTATATATGTCCCCTTACCTTTGGACTCTTTCTCTGTACACACCTTTGTATATGTATCCCCTCACCCTTGGCCTCTTTCTCTGTACACGCCTTTATACCTGCACTGTAAACCCCAGTTTCCTTTTCAAATTTTAACTAAAAATGTAGTAGTGTTTGATTTTACAAAATGATGGACTTCAGTGTTTATTTCCTACATTGCTGTTGTCTCTAGGTTGATAGGACTGACATCCTTCTGGACCCTAAAAATACTTTTTATTTTTTGGGTCCCGACTTTGCTTATGGAATTATATCGTTATCTGTGATGTATTGTAACCCTGTTACTCCTGTCCAACCAGTTGCTGGTTCCATGCAAGGGGAGTCTCTACAGCAAACTCTACACAGCCGAACACTTTGAATCGTACGTTCTCAAACCTAGCGACAAGGGTTTTGTGACGGAGAATGGAAGGGTAAGAATATTCCACCATCCTTATAAATCTTATTGTCATTAACGTTTATTTATAAGGAGCTACAAAGTATCTACAGTGACGTACAGTGAGACAAAGAATATACAAATTACATGTAGAGTACAATAAAATAAATTTATAGAGGGTGAAATATGGGTGATAGGGTAGTCAAATATTAATTAATTACAAGAGATTGTAGAAGGGAGAGGGAAAAGAATAGGGGGAGAGGTTAGGATGAGGATGGGTAGGCTAGTCTGAAGAAGTGGGATTTGAGGAAGCATTTGAAGGCTTGGAGAGGGGCAGCACGGGAGAAGTCTTGGATGTGGCATTGAGAAGTGGTAATCAGGTGGGAGGTGAGGCGGCAACTGTTGGTAGAGCAAAGGGTCCAGAAGGGAGTATGGAAGAGAGGTGAGGCGTTACAAGAGAATTCTGAAGCGGACAGGAAGCCAATGGAAATAACTGCTAACGTTATACAGTTTTAGGAAGCTCCTTCAGTATATAAAATACCATCCCCCACTCACTTCGTCTTCCCCTTTCCCCTTAGTGTAAAGTTCCCCTGATAGCTAAAATCTGGGGATAACCCTCACTGCAGCCAATGAGAGCTTTAGAAGATCATTACTGAGAAACTTGACAAATGGGGTCCTACCTGTGATTCTTTATTTATTTAATTAATTACTTACATCTAAGTTACACTTAATGGGATAGTCCTGCACTCTCTGAGTGTTATAATTTATTTTGTATATAAAGAAGGATTTTATATTCGTGTTGAATAGCCTTCTATGAATATTTGTTTTGTCCTTTTACTGTTTTACTGCCTCCAGTTCCCCACACCTTGGGCTGGATCCAGACTTAAGTAAGTGCTTGAAATGAGTTACCCCTGTGCTAAACCATGTTGATTGCAGGGGAGTCATAGTTCATTTGTTGCAAACCGTATTAGAGTTGAGAGGTGATGTTTCCTATCCCAAGTCTAAATAACAGTGTGATAGTAACGCTGGTCAGTATCTGTGTGCAGTAACCAATTCAAAGATATCTCCCTGCATGCAAAGAATACAATTACCTTGACTCCCCCTGCAATCAACATGGTTTTGCCCAGGAGTAACTAAGTTCAAACACTTACTTAAGTCTGGTTCCAGCCCATTGAGTGTACGGAGTCACTTACTGACATGTCCTCATAACACAATGGTTCACTTAAATACATCTTTGCCTTCCACAAAATCAGAGCACATATATGTATACTGAAATAATCAACAATTACAAAAAGCTGCTCAAATGCATGTTGAAAATATGTCCACATTGAATCCATATTTATTGCCCTTTGTTTTTTTGCAGGAGATCTTTATTCAGGGAAATCTGGTGAAGGCTGGTGTGGGTTTTGGTTATTCTTTTTCTGTACCCATCCTCTTTGAGGAAACCTTCTACAATGAGAAAGAAGAGAGCTTTAGCATCCTGTGTGTTGCCCGCTCACTGGAAAAGGATGATAACTCAGGTATGTCCTTCATCTGGGTAGTGAACATTGAACTGGCCCAAAGCATTAAGGGCCGTATTCAGAGATTCGGTTTTTAAAAGTACGCAATTATACGCACGCACTTAGCAATGCAACACCCACCAACACCCATGACCCTCCCCTCTCTCGGCCGTGCAGTCGTAGACTTACGCCTCCATAGAGCACCTCTAACGTTACGTGTGTACCTACGTGTGTATATGTATGGCGTACGTGCGATTCTATATAACCACGCCCTCAAAGGCTCATTTAAATGCCCCCCCACCCTCTTTCACGTAACTTTGTAGGTATATATTTCAATCCCGCCCCCTCCATACGTATGTTCCCAAGTGCGATCAAGTGTGCGTGCCTAAAGCACTTGCGTGCGTATATTCTACATAAATAAAGTTACGACACATGTTCAGTTAAACCATACCTAAAAATACGCACGTGAAAACGGATCTGTGAACCTAAATCGTTGGGTTCAGCCATTTTTAAGCTAAAGTTCATCTATGGGGAAAAACATATATTCAAACTCTGGATCTGGTTCACTATCGTTATTTCAACTAAGAGTAAAACAAGTGGAAAGTTACATCTGGGCAAAATCTTGTTGAATTGCAGGGGACGCGATTTTCGCTGGTTGCATACTGTGTTAGAGTTGACAGGTGAAGGTCTCTAGCCCAAGTCTAAAAGTAAAAGTAATAAGCTAAAGCAAAGTATTCTTCTTTCATGCAAAGAATACAATTCATTTAAATCCCTTTGAGGTTTGAGTTGGTTTTGTCCAGGTGTAACTTTCCACCCATTTTCATTTTGTTTTCAAACTCAGCATCTGGCCCATTTTTACTAAAGAGTCACCCAGGGGTGGAAGGTGACAGACTAGGGCCTCATAGCAAGTATGCAGTGGCCGTGATTGGGTTGAGCCAGGCGGGACTGGGGGTGGAGCTGGACAGGATGGTGGCGGGGCCCGTCTGCTTAATAGAAGCCGTCTTCTATTATGCTTAAAACAGCGCTCGGCATTTAGCCTCTGACGGCTTGCTAAACAGTGCAGGAAGGGGATGGGTGGGCACTGCCACGGGCCCACCGCTCCTCTGGGCCCCATAGCTTCCATACCCCCTTGCACCCCCTGTAGTTATATATCTATGGTTACATGTGTCAGCCTGAAATAATAGACTCTTCATTTCTGATTTTGTGCCAGCATTTGTAGTGAATCTGATTTAGATTTTTCACTTCTTATATTTCAGAAGAACCCGCCTCATCCTCCTCATCGTCTACTACTTGCACTTTAAAGAACATAGAAGATGTGAGAGAATTCCTGGGAAGGCACGCAGAGAAGTTTGACAAAACCATCTCTTCCTTCCGCAGCGCTTTCAAAGTTCACGAACGAAAGAGTCTCAGACATTACATAGTGAGTTTACCAGCTCACCCTCTCTCCTTATGACATAGGAACTGAGGGCCGGATTCAGACTTGATATTCGGGTGAATATCGGGCTATGCACATGCCAGATGTTTTGCAATGGATATCGAGGCGTACTGAACTTAGTTCCTTACACCTGGAGAACCGTCCAACAGAGCGACGTGTCCCCTCCGGTAGCGTAAACTCCGTACGGAACATATAAACGTTACATTGTGGGTGGGTTTTAAGCCTTCTGCGTGGCTCAGCGGTCGTGTGGACAGCTGATACACAGGAAAGACTTAAGGCTGCCTTATGGCAGTGTAACTGTTCTAAAGAGGAGTTCGCTCCCTTCTTCCATGCAGACTGACGGACCTCCATATGTGAGGCACGTGCACAGAGATCTGAATTCGGACCTTGATTGCAATCTTCCGCTGCCCTGTGCATATGTACTGAGAACCAACAACCCGCTAGCTGTGTATCGGATGCTACAGAGTTTGAAAGTATTTAGATAAGGTGGAAGTGTGCCCTGGGCCTGAAGGGGAAGGAAAATTTCAACAGTGAAAACAAAATTTGTGTTGAGAGGTGTGTGTGTGTGTGTGTGTGTGTGTGTGTGTATATATTATATTATATATATGATAAACATTAAGCTCTGCAGTATGTGAGTTCTGTGTGCAGACCGTGAACAAGCAGTATAGCACAGCTCACTGGAGTCAGACCGCAGCACACCGGGGAAGCGGAATGCAGAGCACAGCGCATTGGGGAAGCAGAGAGCAGAACACAGCGCATTGGGAAAGCAGAGAGCAGAGCACAGCGCATTGGGGAAGCAGAGAGCAGAGCACAGCGCATTGGGGAAGCAGAGAGCAGAGCACAGCGCATTGGGGAAGCAGAGAGCAGAGCACAGCGCAATGGGGGAGCAGAGAGGCGAGCACAG
>WWET01001146.1:106767-123609 GCA_011038615.1 Limnodynastes dumerilii
TGTTGCCCATATCAACCAATCAGATTCTAGCTCTCACTTTCCTATAACATACTAGAGAATGTCAGCTAGAATCTGATTGGTTGCTGTGGGCAACATCTCCGCTTTTCCAAACCCGCAGCTTAGTTAATCTGGATCAATGTCTGTCTTTTACATATGACTGTACGATGTGATCGCAGCATGAGCATGTGAAACCTGCAACTTATTATTTCTGTCAAATATATTTTTTTATTAAGACTGTCAATAAAACCATTAATATTGCCTATATCAAAGTACTGACAATAGTGATTGGCAATGGAAGTCTTTGATCTAATAACTACGGACTGATTTTCTGTTCTCTTCCATAATATAATTCTGGTCTTTAATTCAAACATTTGGGCTGATATTTAGGTACAGCAACAAAATGATTTGCAGTGTGAGTGGTGCAAATGATTTTTCTTTTTGGCATGTAGAGAAAATACTCTGCAGTACATCACAGTGCAAATACCGATCAGCCTTTTATTTGCACTGTGATGTAGTGTTGATCTGGGAAATATCCTATTCCATGCTGGGTACACACTGGAGAGTTTAATGACGATTATCGTGCAGGTCACACCATAATGGTCCGATAACTCTGACATCTTACCAGTGGGCTCTGTGCGTGAGGCTGCAGAGCTGTGAAACTGCATCGCATTGTGGGTTTTGGTTTTTAGGAGCTCCTAATTTTCAAGATCAATGATGCCATGATGCCTGCTTCTTTCTTCAGAGGGTACTGTTAAGCCCTGAACGATTCAGGGGAAATCATTTTGCTGTGGAAAGTCCAGAGATTAGTTGCAGAATCCTGACTAATTACAGTAACAAGGCTGGATCCTTGTATAAAGCAATATTACATGTACAAAATTAATAAAAATTAAAATAAATAAAATAAATACTATTATGTTTCAACTGTGCCAAGGATGCTTTACTTTGGATATTTGATTGGCCAGCAAGATGTCTCAAAATAGCCCATTGAGGGGATTCTAGGGTAGTAGTGTCACAACATGTAGTTAGCACTAGTTGGGCCAGACTTGATGTATACAATATATAGAAATACAGAGAATTCTTCAAAAGGAAAGATTCTACAAGTGTATCGCTGCCTGTGCTCTTATTTCCTTCCTATCCCTGCATGTGCTTTTATTTCCAATCCAGCTGCCTGCATGACGCAGTTGGCTGTTGGATTGTCGTTGTTGGATTTTAAATTTACTTAAGCTGGGTACACATTGGAGGATTATCTGATGATTATCGTGCAGATCACACGTTAATTGTCAGATAGCTCTGTCATCTTCCCAGTGTGCACTGTCTCACGATGCTGCAGAATCATCTGAAATTGAATTGCGTTGTGGGATCTCCTAATATTACAATATTAACGATGTCCCAATATCTGGAGAAAACATCAATGTGTACTGACACACAATCTTCACTGCAATGATTCCCATTCAAATTTTATGCATACCGCCATCTTGTGGGCGAGCGTATCATTGCAGCCAAGGTTTATTTAAACATATTTGTAAGATGATCCACAGGAGATTACAGAGCCGCGTGAATGGGGGCATCGTTAAGGAGGTCAGAGTTAGAATTTTTACTACAGATATTACAAGATTTGTTGGATCATCACTAAAAACTTCAGTGTGTAATTCTGGGTAGTTTATTTACATTTTTATTTTTTTTTGCATTCTAGGAAGCAGAAGGGAATGACAAGTCTCTGTTTTGGCAGAGAATGAATTCAATGTCACGAGTCTCCTCAGCCCCCATCGATTGCTTATTTAAGGTGAATGTTTTTTTTCAGTTGCAGACCTGCTCATCTGCCAGAGGCAGCCGATAGGTTGACATCATTGTCGTATTGTCTCACACACATACACACACGTAGTCCTACCAAGTGCACACAAACGCCCTAGTGGCCAAATGGAAAATTACATTCATCCAACTTAAGTATCATCCTTCAAAAGAACTTGACATATAGTTTGTTGTTAAAACATCCCTTTGATTTATTTATTGTGTTTGTTTAATACAATAGCCTGCTGCTAATGCCTGTATCTCCACTCATTGCTGCTGTTTCATTCTATTACGCTGCAGCACATTGCCTCAGGGGATCAGGAAGAAGTCGAGAAAATGTTGAACCAAGGTGATGCGGATGAAGTTATCGTTCAGGACATGTGCCACCCCTTATGCTCCTGCGATTTCTGTGACAGACTGGCTTCTGGGTAAATAAAGATAAACCTGTGGCCATCATAACGAAGACATTCCAAAGAATAGTTTCATGCTTATAGATGTATGTGCTCAATTCCATGTTGTCTTTTACAGATGCTTAAAATAATATTTAAAGACATTAGCAACCAAACAAATTCTAGATATTAATTCATCCAGTGATTTTCAAAATCTGAGATCTAGAATCTGATTGGTTACTTTGAAGAATACCTTCACTTTTCTGTCACTTTATTTGAATGTAAGTTTTAGGATGGTTGTTTTAATTGAGAAAAATTTATTTTAACTTAAAATGATTATTATTATGATTTGTTTTTACAGGAAGTTAAATGATCCTTCTGTTGTTACACCATTCTCCCGCGATGATAGAGGTTACACGCCCCTTCACATCGCAGCTATATGTGGTAAGACTTTAATAACCGCATGTTTGTATGAACGGATTTCAAAGAGAAAATAATTTAACAAAAATAGTTTCCAGAACATCTCAGTGCATTGGCTGCGAATGATCACATGAGATTAGTGTCACAGGAACCTTAACGCAAATAATGGCAATATTTAGGTAACACTACTCAAGCTCAGGACCTGTAACACCAGCATCCTTCTGCAGCTCTGAATGTACTGGGAGTCCTGATGGGGGGTGGTGGTGATGGGGTTGTTCAGGACTTTGTGCACTAACTGCTTGACAGTGATGATGAGATGGTATGTGGGGGAGGGGCTTTACCTTGGGAGTCGACTGTTGACGCCCCAAAAATTCTTGTAAGGCAATTTATATGAATTTGTAGGGCATTTGCATGGTTTCTGGCCCTGCACCTCCAATCATGGCATTTATTTGTGATGTTCTCTAGGACAATCTCGATGCATTGATCTTCTGGTCTCTAAAGGAGCTCTGATTAATGCCACGGATTATCACGGCTCCACGCCTCTTCATCTCGCTTGCCAAAAAGGACACCAGAAGATATCGGTGAGTTCATGGTCAGCGCCTGATTGGTGTGCAATAGGATCCCTGAGGAAAAGGTTCAGAATCCTTGAATTTTGGCAAGAGTAGCCAGAAAGAGGGAAAGCCTCCAGGTGTTAAGAGATTACGACTCTAGTATGTAACTACTATATCTCTAGTATGTAACAGGAAAGTGAGCGCTAGAATCTGATTGGTTGCTATGGGCAACATCTCCATCTTTCCTTTCCCACAGCTTAGTAAATCTGTCCCCAAGACTTAGTCCAAAATTGGAAGTCTTTATCCATGCTTTATGTAATTGGAGTTTTAACACACACACCCCTCTCGTAAAAAATATCACTTCTCATAAAACAACCAGTAGCCATTTAAAATGTGTAATAACATTTAAAGATGTAATATTTGCTGGTTTATCCTTTTGAATGATCATTCCATCTCTGCCTCTCATCACTGTTTTGGCCTTTGCTTAAAGATCACACACCAATTCCAGGCTTACTGGACCAACCAAATTCTTTCTATCATTTCCTAAAGTGTATTATATACATGATAACTGGAATCTGATTGGCCTTTTAGTGGATTAGAAGTGTAATATGCGGAACATCTTGGTTGTGGTTTGCGTTTTTGATCTTATATCGATGGTTGATTTTATGTTTAACAGCAATTCGCGTTCACTATACTAAATTATTGTATTTAATTCTTTTGTCTTTCCCCTCATATTTATTTTGTGGATTTAGGTAAAAGTCTCCGTAGGGTGTAGCTATAATAGTGACATGATTCTTTTCTATCTCTCATCTGCAAAAATATAATTTTTCTGCATTTATCTTCAAGCTGCTGCTGTTACATTATAAGGCAAGTAGAGACATCCAAGATAATAACGGCAACACACCCCTTCACCTCGCCTGCACGTATGGGCATGAAGATGTAAGTGTCATATCGATAAGCACGGAGAGATGTGTGTTACCATTGTGTATATAATCATTGTAAAATGGGCACCTATGTATTGCACAGAGGGGGAAGGTGACAGAATTGGGCCCCATAGCAAGTGGGCGGGGCACAAAGTCTGGATGGGCAGGGCTAGGCGAAGCAAGGTGGGACCACTGGCCAATAGAATTTATCAGAGGCTGTCCGCTTAAAACAGAGCTAGGCCCTCCATGTATGAGTGTATGTATGTATAGCACTGCAGCGCTCAGCACTCATCCATGGAGCGCTGAGTGCAGCTTTAAGCTGTTAGCCTCTGACAGCTTCTATCAGGCAGTGGTCCCACCCAGCTCTGCCCCCCAGTCCCTCCAGGCTCCACCTACACCCACCCTTCCATACCCAGGCCCCACCTCCTTGCTATGGGGCCTGAGTGTGTCACCTGACCTGACTTCAAGTATTTTGAAACTACAACTCCCAGCAGAAACATAGGAGCTGATTCAGAGCTGTGCTTCCACTTTGTTAGGTGGAAGCTCAACAGGATCACAAAGATGAACTCAAGGCTACCCATCCCACTATGTCCGCTTCCCTGTGCTCTGGGATGTTCCAATATACTTGAATTAAAAAGTGGGCGATTTAGTGCTAAAATTGTGTCCTGCTTTTCAGTTTAAGCGGATTTGTGCAGTCACTGCTTTGAAACTCTGAATAAGCTCCGTAACATCTCTTGTTTTTTTAATTCATTTCATTCCACGTACAATGATATATCCCAGTCCTATTTTCCTGAAACGTGCCACACGTGGACAATCCTGTGAGGTTTTTGCTCGTCCTGTAATTTACTTGTGTCCCCTACAGCTCTGCGCTGCTTGTGCCTGATTGTTTCCTGGCCGCGCTGATTTGGGAACACACGTGTTCCGTATATCATGGTTTGGAAGCTATTATTATTAATTTACCTACATGGACTATTTTCCTGGCCTCAGTGGTAACTGTAATCAGCTACAGTGGAGAAAGCTAAATATATCACTTGAATAAATATTATGTTATATAAGTATATTGTCTGTGTACTGTATACTGTGGATCAGTGGTTCTCAACCAGCGGTACAGTACCACTGACGGAACTTGAACCATTGTCAGGTGGTACACAGGGCAACTGGTGAAGGTTTTAAGGAGTTACAATAACAAACGACTAAGGACATCATTTATAAAATATCTTGATATCTTGGGGGTTAAATGGTATATACAAAATGCACCTTAAAATCACTAAATCGCTAAAATATATAATCAAAATCAACAAAACCCCTGAAAATATATGTATACGGTCTGGATATGTGTCTACATGATATGCAAAGTGGGTAATTGGTACTCTCCAAAAAAAGGTTGAGAACCGCTGCTGTAGATGAAACTGACTATAAAAATCTTATATTGCACTAAGAATAAACTCAAATTACCCCAAATGTGGTGAGAGAGAGACTAAAGCTGGGAACACACTACACTTTGTTTCTAATGATCCAATCTCTTTATCGAATTTTCTAACGATTGGCTCCCACGATTTTTCTGCCGATGCATCGTTCATCTTGCAAATTAAGTGCAGCTCTGAATGTACTGGGAGTCCTGATGGGGGTGGTGGTGGTGGGGTTGTTCAGGACTTTGTGCAGTAACTGCTTGACAGTGATGAGGAGATGGTATGTGGGGGAGGGGCTTTACCTTGGGAGTTGACTGTTGACGCCCCTAAAATTCTTGTAAGGCAATTTATATGAATTTGTAGGGCATATGCATGGTTTCTGGCCCTGCACCTCCAATCACAGCCTTTATTTGTGATGTTCTCTAGGACAGTCTCGATGCATTGATCTTCTGGTATCTAAAGGAGCTCTGATTAATGCCACGGATTATCACGGCTCCACGCCTCTTCATCTCGCTTGCCAAAAAGGTCACCAGAAGATATCGGTGAGTTTGTGGTCTAGGCCTGATTGGTGTGCAATAGGATCCCTGAGGAAAGGTTCAGAATCCTTGTGTATGGAACACAGCAAGAGCAGACAGAAAGAGGGAAAGCCTATACTATAAATTGATTTAAAAAGGAACGTTCGGTTTCAAACTCCATTTGTCCCTCTGTGGGGTATATCATTGCTCTTAAGCAGGCCTTGCCACCCTATGGCTCTCCAGGTGTTGTGAAACTACGAGTCCCAGCATGCTTGGTGTGGAATCCGCTATGCTTGTGCAGTTAAAGCATGCTGGGACTCGTAGTTTTTCAACGTCTGGAGAGCCACAAGTTGGTCAGGCTTTCTCATAAGTCTGGGTTGACAGGAGGGATCTTAATGCAGCTTGGAGAATACTCGGATTTAAATGGCAAGGCCCAGATTTAGTAAAGCTGTGGGAAAGGAAAAGTGACGATTTAGCATCCAATCAGATTCTAGCTGACATTCTCTAGTATGTAATGAGAAAGTGAGAGCTAGAATCTAATTGGTTGCTATGGACAACATCTCCTTTCCTTTCCCGCAACTTAGTAAATCTGGCCCCAAGACCTTGACCAGAATTGGAAGTCTTTTTTCTGTAATAGAAGTTTTAACACACACACCCCTCTCATTAAAATATCACTTCTCATAAATCAACCAGTAGCCATTCAGAATGTGTAATAACCTTTAATATTTGTTGGTTTATCCTTTTGAATGATGGTTCCACATTGATGCCCTCTCTGCCAGTCATCACTGTTTTGGCCTTGGCTTAAAGATCACACACAAAATCCAGGCTTACTGGACCAACCAGATTCTTTCTATCGTTTCCTATGTATAGGATACATAATAGCTGGAATCTGATTGGCTGGTATGAGCCGCTCTTCTGCCTTCCAAACCCCAATCTACCTTTTAGTGGGATAGAAGCGTAATATGCAGCACATCTGGGATGTGGCTTGCATTTGGGACGATCTTATAAAGATGGCTGATTTTAGGTTTAACAGCAATTAGCGTTTACTATACTAAACTACTGTGCTGGCATTTAATACCCTTTGCCTTTCCCCTCATTTATATGGTGGATTTAGGTAAAAGTCTCTATAGGGTGTAGATATAACAGTGACATTCATAATTCTCTTTTCTGTTTCTCATCTGCAAATATATATTTTTCTGTTTTTATTTTCAAGCTGCTGCTGTTACATTATAAGGCAAGTAGAGACATCCAAGATAATAACGGCAACACACCCCTTCACCTCGCCTGCACGTATGGGCATGAAGATGTAAGTGTCATATCGATAAGCACGGAGAGATGTGTGTTACCATTGTGTATATAATCATTGTAAAATGGGCACCTATGTATTGCACAGAGGGGGAAGGTGACAGAATTGGGCCCCATAGCAAGTGGGCGGGGCACAAAGTCTGGATGGGCAGGGCTAGGCGAAGCAAGGTGGGACCACTGGCCAATAGAATTTATCAGAGGCTGTCCGCTTAAAACAGAGCTAGGCCCTCCATGTATGAGTGTATGTATGTATAGCACTGCAGCGCTCAGCACTCATCCATGGAGCGCTGAGTGCAGCTTTAAGCTGTTAGCCTCTGACAGCTTGCTTACAGTGTAGGGGGAGCAACTTCCATGGGCCCCTGCTCTCCTCCGGGCCCCAAAGCAGCTGCACTCTTTTTTAATTGCGGCCCTGGTATTGACAAAGCATAGAATGCATACTATACTAAGGCACTGAGACACAGGTCCAGACAACATTGTTATTATGTGTATATAAGAGGATTGTAGCTATACAAAGGGACTTCTAACACTTAAATGATGGTAACACAGACTTGTGGAAGTCCTCACATAATGGGCAGGATCCAGACTTAAGAAGGAGCTTGAAATTAAGAGAGGAAGGTTACTCCTGGGCTAAACCATGTTGATTGCAGGGGGAGTCAAGTTAATTGTATTCTTTGCATGCAGGGATATATCTTTGCATTGCTTACTGCACACAGATACTGACCAGCTTTACTATCACACTGTTATTTAGACTTGGGATAGGAAACATCACATCTCAACTCTAATACTGTTTGCAACAGATGAAATATGACTCCCCTGCAATCAACATGGTTTAGCCCAGGAGTAACTTTCCTCTCTTAATTCCAAGCTTCTTCTTAAGTCTGGATCCAGCCTAATATGTCATTTTATCTACACTGTTTATTACACTTTGATTTGTAAATAAAACTGTTATTCTATAACAAACTCTCTAATAGAACATAGGGAAGGTTTATTTGTTGTATGGTGCGGATATAACCTGTGTTCTCTGTGACCCCTCTTCTTCCAGTGCGTGAAGGCTTTAGTCTATTACGATGTAAACTCTTGTAGAATGGATTGCGTGAACGAGAAGGGCGACACCGCGTTACACATCGCCGCTCGCTGGGGTTACCAAGGGGTCATTGAAGTGCTCTTACAGAACGGAGCTAGCACTAACATATTAAACAAGAGGAAGGAGACCCCCCTGCAGTGCGCTCTAAACTCCAAGGTAACGGGGCATAAGGGAGCGCTGATGTCAGGGTTACGGGGCTCTGCTGGGGAGGGTGTCTGTGTCTCCTGGATGGTTACAGGAGAAAAGGTCCTTAAGTGGCTCAGTGAGTAGATTGTGTCTCACAGCGCTGAGGTCATGAGTTCGATTCCTGGTCTAGGCCTTATCTGTGTGGAGTTTGTATGTTCTCCCCGTGTCTCTGTGGGTCTCCTGCGGGTGCTCCGTTTTCCTCCCACATGCCAAAAACATAGTAGGTTAATTGGCTGCCGACTTAATTAACCCTAGTATTGTGTATATGTGTATGTGTTAGGGAGCTTAGTATGTAGCTCCGATAGGGGCAGGGACTGGTGTGAATGTCTAGGAGCTTAGTATGTAGCTCCGATAGGGGCAGGGACTGGTGTGAATGTCTAATATTGTGGTTTTTATAATAAACTATGGCTTATTTAGACAGCAGCCAATTAACCTACCAGAATATTTTTGGAATGTGGAAGGAAACCGGAGTATCCGGAGGAAACCCACGCAGACACGGGGAGAACACACAAACTCCACATAGATGTGGCCTAGTCCGAGAATCAAACTTTGAGGCACAAGTGCTCCACCATACTGCCCAAGTATTTAAATCCTTTCTCTGAAGCCAGTTGGGGACACAGACCTGTAACCGTCTATGTCCTTACTGCTCCATGTAAACTAAACTGACCTGGGGCGACAGTGGCAGGGGATAAATCAGCATTGATAGAGTTCAGATCCTGGGGCCCCATTCTGTTCTATAGACAGGACTGCTATTTTCTCTTGTACTTTTGCTCCTAGATTCTGTCCATCATGGAAGTCGCCTATGTTGAAGACAGTAGGAGGCAGAGTCATTCAGAGGTAATGACCAGCTTCAGAACGCCCTATGGATTGTGTACTCTGCCCTGTTGCTCTGTATTTATTTCCCTGCGTTCTCTCTCTTACTGTGGGTCTTGATACAGTCGCCCAGCCGCTCACCGCCACCATCTGCAGACACCATCAGCCGAGACTCCTCAGAATCCAGCCTGTCCTCACCGACCCCCAGCGTGAGACAGGATGATGTGAAAAGCAAATATAAAGAGGTAAATGGATTCCTGCACATCACCATGCTGGCACATCTCTGCTCTGTAACCATGCTGACAGGACCGGATCAGGCTCTGAGAGGAGCGGCAGTAGAGATCCGATGCTGGATCCAGGCTGTATTCAGCTCTTCCTTAGGATTTCCACACCATCCCCACTTGGAATAACCAAGTGGAGGACACGCCAGTCCACCAGCACTAGTCACACGGTTGATGTTATTTAAATCTTGTTCCTTTTTTGGATGTTTGCTGATTTTTCTGAACTGCTGTTGAAGGGATATTTAGAGCCTTGGTCCTCGCATAGGAGACCCGAGTAAGAGTTCGGATCCGGCTTTGCTCGGATCCCTGCTGTACGCAAGCAAGAGCAGACCTCTCCCCTTGCTCCTAAGTAATCATGACAAAGGACCCCCACCATAGGGCTTTCGCAATTTCCAGGCACTCAGAAGTCTGAATAGAGTGTAGAACATTTAGCACACACTCCCTGTATTCTTTTACATATCCCCCTGCTTCAAGTAGCGGAAATGCTCCCAGTTAAAAAAAAAAAGTTTCATATCCATACTGGGAATGCTTGCGAGTCCTGATTGTAATCCACCTCTTTTGCTGAAGTCTGGATCTGGTGCATAGATATTATCTTCCTTATGCTGGCACCAGCAGGCTTCAAAAACAACTGATCGAGCGCATTCTATCTGCTGCTACTTGTTTCACTGCAGCCGATAACAGAATTTTGCTGGACGGAACTCAAGCTTAAAATATGGAGAAAACATTGCTGACGTTCTTTTCAGGAAAGGAAGATTCAAATGAGAAATATTGTTTTGCTTTTTTATTTCCTTAGGTGGAGAAGCTTTTACGTGCAGTGTCTGATGGAGATTTGGAAATGGTAGGTTATTACAGGCGTTGCTATAACACTTTTCTTGGCTTATCTGACCTTCAGTGAGATTTGTGTTTGGGCTTTTATTTTCGGCATCTATAGTAAAACATGTTATATATGAAGTCTTTGCATAAGGATGGCACAGCAGGGTCACATCTAGCCCAATGTTTTGCAGTGCGTACGTTTTACATGACTTTCCCGGCTATCTGATAGTTTTATTGGGAGCTGGGAAAATGGTGTATGTACCTCGTTTAAATAAACCAGAATACAATACAGGATTCTTACTGACTGTGTATTTGGAATACTTGTTTTGGCAGGTCCGTTATCTCTTGGAGTGGGTGGATGACGACTTTGAAGATGAATCGGAAGATTCTTTGTTTGGCAATAAAGAGTTTTGTCACCCTCTGTGCCAATGCCGGACTTGTGGTCCTGTTCAGAAGGTCTGTCCTGCTTGACTTTGTGTTAAGTTAAACTTCCTGGTGTTGTCTGGTCAAAGGGATATGTATGCAGCCATATTAACCAATTCACACACAATATCCCGCCCACAGTTTCTTTGTTGGCCAACAATGGAGGTCATTCTGAAGAAGTCTTAAGCACATAGGGCTGGATCCAGACTTAAGTAAGTGCTTGAAATGAGTTACTCCTGGGCTAAACCATGTTGATTGCAGGGGGAGTCATATTTCATCTGCTGCAAACAGTATTAGAGTAGAGGTGATGTTTCTTATCCCAAGTCTAAATAACAGTGTGATAGTAAAGCTGGTCAGTATCTGTGTGCAGTAAGCAATTCAAAGATATATCCCTGCATGCAAAGAATACAATTACCTTGACTCCCCCTGCAATCAACATGGTTTGACCCAGGAGTAACTCATTTCAAGCACTTAAGTCTCGATCCAGCCCATTGTCTCCAGCAGAACATTAGCCACCGGCACTCACTGAAGTCATAGTGTAAAATAGGTTTGTTTTTTATTATTTAATGGTCTCACCGCATCTATACTTTTTCATGCAGAAACTAAGCAAGATCCCGGCCAATGGCCTTAGTGTGAATGTGATGAGTCCGGATGGGTTCACCCCACTCCATATCTCAGCCCTGCAGGGTCATTCAGTCCTGGTGTCCCTGCTCCTGAAACATGGAGCTCATGTGGACGCAAAGAATGGGAACCGTGCGTTACCGCTGCATTTGGCATGCCTCAAAGGGCACCTGGAGGTGGGTGAAGTTGAGTGCTACAATCAGTTGCGAACATTTAAAGGTCAACCTATAACTATAATTAATTCATGTATTATGGGGTATCTGATTAACCAATGTTTATTACAATATAAACTATCATATCGATTTAAAATACAATCCTTGCTGTCTCAGTGACGGCTCCAGTTCATAATACATAGTTGTTGGATTACACCACTGTGTAGCTGACCGTTATTTTGCATTTATCAACTACATTCAGCCAGTATTTATGATAATACAGACATTATTGAAGTATGTTGAGCTATTCAGCTATTATACACTACACTGGCATTTAAACCCACGTGGGAGCAGGACTGATGATGTCATTGGTTCGGATGATGTCACTTCCTGTTTGAAGTTTGCTTTAGACCTGTAAAATGGCTGCTTCCATTGTAATTGTAATTACAATGGAATTAAACAATTCACATTGAAACAGCGACTATTTTATTATTGGCAGGTGGTGAAGATTTTGATGGAATATAGCACAGGAAAGAACAAGAAGGATATGAGTGGAAATACACCCTTGATATATGCAAGCATGGGAGGCCATCTGGAAATCGCGTCCCTCTTACTGGAGGTATGGAAACTGTTATCTATTTTACCCATCACAATAGCAAACTCCTTGTTAGACTCACTACGGCTGCTTAGGGTGATACGAGGGGGACACTTTTATTTATTTCTTTTTAAATATACATAAAAGTGTAGTCGTGCAAGGCTGACATCGTGTTCCAGTGTGTATTGAAACAAGTATGAGGGGCTTCCTGGCACCCACGGGGTTAACTACATGTGGCAGCCGCTCCTCCTGCAGTGTAAGCACTTGACAGAGGATGAGAGCTTCTTTCAGGCAGCATTCCCACCCAGCTCTATTTCCATTCCCGTCTGCCTCCATGTAGTCCCACCCATCCAAACTCAGGCCTCGTCTCCTTGCTATGGGACCCGAGTCTGTCACCTTCCACCCCTGCTGCCACCTACCCACAGAAGAAAGATTGTGACATCCACTGAGATGCAGCTAATCAAATTGTTAGCACCCAGTGCCCTCATCCAATCACTGCCCAACTTCTGTTCACCAGATCCTGGTTCTTACTGGCTACATGCTTACAGATAAATGTGATTGTTTCATTAAAAATACAAAAACAATTGTTTGGGACCATTGTATTTATCCCCTTAGAAAGTCCTAAAACAACAAGACCATTTTTTTTTAATAGAAATTAACTATTGGTGTATTAAAGTTTTTTTTTTATTTTTATTAACAGTGGTTTTTATAGTGTCCTCATAGACATCACTTTACACTTTTAAACAATCATTTACATCTGTCCCTGCTCCATGGGAGCTTACACTCTAAATTCCCTAACACACACACACACGTTAGGTTTAATTTTTAGTCCGTATAAGATTACCCTACTAGAATGTTTTTGTGTTGTGGGAGGAAACCAGAGGGGGTAGAACATACAAACTCCACAAAGATAAGATCCTATCTGGGAATCGAACTCATGACCTTAGCACTCTGATGCAGATATGCTAACCACTTGAGTCGCAATGTGTTGTGTGAAGAGCAATGACGGTGTGATACATTTGTACCCCAGTACAAGTTCAGATTCATGACAACATCCTGATGCTCTCCTGTGTGTGAACTTTGCTTAGTTTGTGATTGGATCCTTTTTATTCTGTCCTTAGCACGGAGCATCCGTCAGTCTCTGCAATATTAAAGGAAACACTGCACTACACGAATCCGTCCGCAGGAATCACGAGGCGTTGGTGAAGCTGCTGTTAGTATATGGGGCTTTGGCTGATGTGAGGAACAAAAGGCAGTATTCCCCGCTGGACTTTGCAAAGGAAGTAAGTATTGTCCAAGCTAGGACGACATTGAAATACTGGTATAGCCAGGTTACTGAGTGAGAGATCTGTATTTGGACCTGTGCTATTAATATCTTTATTGGTCACTTTATACATGGTATGGAGGGAAAAATATGCTTTTCTACAGATGACACAAAGATATGTAACGGTAGACGCACCAGGGGGGGTTAATAAAATGATTATATATGTCAAACTGCCAAAGATTGTGTGAGCTGCAAGAAAAATAAAATGTCTTATCTAGCCCCTCCAGTATTCCCCATTATGTGTCTCCAGCCTCCCCAGTATTCCCCATTATGTGTCTCCAGCCTCCCCAGTATTCCCCATCCATGTCTCTCCAGCCTCCTCAGTATTTTGCATCCATGTCTCTCCAGCCTCCCCAGTATTCCCCATCCATGTCTCTCCAGCCTCCCCGGTATTCTGCATCCATGTCTCTCCCGTATTCCCCATTATGTCTCCAGTAATCCTCATTGTGTCTCTCCAGCCTCCCCAGTATTCCCCATTCATGCGTCTCCAGCCACCCCAACATTTCCCATAATCCACAGGGCCGCAAAAAATATGCTTTTGGGCCGAAAGTTTGACACGTCTGATGTAGGTAGACGGAGGGATTGGTCAAGAGTTTGCTTTCAAATATATCAAGAGCTGTAACCCAGTACATGGTGCCGGATTCATACTTATGAGACCTGACTTCTGCAGTCTGCTTGCATAAGCCGAGTTTTTTTCTGGCAGCGTCAGATGTCATGATATGGATCTCCTAGGGGAGACGCCTGAAGATCTGTCCCACAGGGCGGCTCATTAACTCTGCCCTTCTAAGCTCTGTAAGGCGTAGTGGGAGGGGCATGTCAATTGTACATTGTGGTCAGGGTTTAGGAGTTCCATTCAGATCAACGGTTGTACAGACTGAACTGCACAGGATTCTTAAGGTATCCTTATGGCTTTGTGAGTGAATCAAAATCTGCACGAGAGAGGGGATTGACGGACGGAAACACACACAGGTCTAGATCCGGCACATAGGACTTGATTCAGACTTAGGAAAGAGCTTGAAATCAAGAAAGGAAGGTTACACCTGGGCAAAACCATGTTGATTTCAGGGGGAGTCAAGTTAATTGTATTCTTTGCATGCAGGGATATATCTTTGAATTGCTTACTGCACACATATACTGACCAGCTTTACTATCACACTGTTATTTAGACTTGGGATAGGAAACATCACCTCTCAACCCTAATACTGTTTGCATCAGATTAAATATGACTCCCCTGCAATCACCATGGTTTATCCCAGGAGTAACTTTCCTTTCCTCTTTTAATTTCAAGCTCATTCTTAAGTCTGAATCAGGCCCACAGAGTCCAGTGTCAGCATGAAAACAAAAAACTAGTCAGACGGGATGGGTCTCTTATCTGCCGTCACTCGCTGTGAGAATGGTGCAGTTTGACATTATTGGATTAAATATTAAGAATTGTTTGTTAAAGTCTGTAAATACTGTAGTTGATCTGCATTAATACCTGCAGATAATGACATTTCAATGTTAAATCCCCAGACTCTACACGTTAAAGTAAAGTATTTCAGACTCCACTTTCCGGTTTGGTTTGAATAGGGGGGAAAAAACACGTGGCGGCATAGACTATTTATGACAAAGGCCATCAGGAGACAGGAATATTTTATGTGTTTACCCACTTTTTTAGAAAGGGAAGTGATTCTTTACATTGAAAACTATAGAAGTACCTAAAACTTTCAGATTTTATAAGAAGTTTACAGGTCAAACGTTTAAATGAGCTTGATTGTATGATTGCGATGTGTTTTCAGAACAGCAGAATTAAGCAAATGCTACTCTCGGCCTCCAGCGGCGTGACGACAGAGGACGGGTCTGTGATGTCGCAGGACCTTCCCGGCCACATCAGAAAGAAATGTAAGAAAAGTTTATAGCTTTAGATTATTCTGTATGGTCACATGCATAGACCTAACAAATAAAAGAAATGTACACAAACCTTGGTTCTGGGTTATCAAAACATTGCTCTTGTTTAGTTATAATACAATGAGGTCCTGAGATCAGATTGCGTCTCCTTTTTTATGTGAACTTTGATTGGCCATGGTGGACCTCCGCTATTGGTAGACAAAATTCAACCAATCAATCTTCTTTCTGACAGTGCACAAGGCATTAACCAGCCATCCTCTGTGCATGTCTATTGGTGTATATTACTTTAGTAATTATTTTTATAGTTTTTAGAAAATTGGTTTCTTTTGTAAACAATATTGTAATAAATGTCTGAATATAGTCTGGGTCCCTCCAATGGTGCATTTGTCTGTAAATAAGCAACATGATCAACTAGTCTGGTATGAAATTTTGATGGTTGAGTATTATGTTATCATTTGTTTGTAAAACATTTTAGAAATGTAATATATATAACACTAACAGGTCCGGATTCACAGTTACGTAGTTTACGTCTTACATATGTTTTATGAATTGAGCTACTACACATGCCTACGCAATCTACATACAGAAATGGTACGTAGATAGCATAAATAAGCTACTACACATGCATAGTAGCTCAATTCTTAAAACAACATATTCATATCATAACCATCTATATTAAATACTGTGCAGTGATGTCCTATAGAACATATAATATTACCTAAAATAAGGTCAAAATTTTTGTCTTTTTAAGCAGCCAACTCAAGTCCAATAGGCTCGTTAACGGCCCTGACCCCAGGGAAAGTGGACGTGTTGTATACTAAGTAAGTGCAATGAGCTTGGGATTAAACAAATAAAATAATGAGCAGACTGGATGGTCCGAGCGGTTCTAATGTGCTGTCATATTCTGTGTTTTTATCGTTTTTGTAGATTTCTTACAATATGCACAATCCATGCGTTGTACTTTATTAGTTACACTTGTCGTCACTCTTTGTATATAAGTTAACTGATTTGAAGTTCGTTTCTGCAGACAAGGGGCTGTATTCGCACCTCTAAAGCTTCTTATGTGCGTAGATTTGCGCATGCATGGTAGGGCATTGACGCAATCTATGTGAAAGTTAGGAGCGTAGATTACTTCTGTGCGGTCTTTAAAGAACACACAAAGTAATTTAGTTAGAAAGAGGTGGCCTAATGCTGCCTCGAGGAGTGTTTAGGTAGAAGTAGGGGGGTGAAGCAGGGAGAGGCATTGTCTACGCAGGGGGAGGGATTTAGATTAGTGGTGGAGGGCAGGGGTGAGGCAGGGAGAGGCATTGTCCACGCAGGGGGAGGGATTTAGATTAGCGGTGGAGGGTGGAGGAAGCAGGGA
>WWET01001146.1:152867-164627 GCA_011038615.1 Limnodynastes dumerilii
GAGGTATATCATTATTATTATTGTTTATTTATAAGGCGCCACAAGGTGTCTGCAGCGCCGTACAAAATACAACAAAATACAGTACAGACATACAGGGTAGGGATGGACAGCATAGTATATATTAAATACATTATGACTATAAAAATATCACAGAAAAACAATAAAGTGAAGCAAGCACAGAACGCAAGGCAAAATGCGAGGTGTCAAGCTTGGAAGATCAGGATTGGGCGCAGTGAGAGGTTGAGAGGGAGTCACCAGGTGGGGATTGGGTAAAAGGGTAGCAGAGGGGGAGTGGTGGAGGAAGGAACAACATTAGGATGGAGGGCCCTGCTCGTGCAAGCTAACACGCTATGTGGGAGGGAAGAACTTATAGAAGACATAAGGAGGGGGAAGAAAGAGAAGGGACAGATGAACAATTGTACAATTGGTGAATTTTTAGGACGTTCCTAAAATCAAATCCTCAGATCCCACATTTCTTATCGCTACAAATCAAGATTATGGGAGCGAACACACCTGTGCATATTGTTCTATATGGTCTGGAATTGTATTGATCAGCCCTAACGAGAAACCTCCACTCACGTTTGCATCCGAGGAGGTGGTGGTCTAGTGAACTTGGTCTAGGGTCACAGGAGCAGGTATTACGGCAAAGTTTCAATTCCCATTTTACTCATGACTGATCATTTTTAAATGTAACATATTGACAAGCAGGAATCAAGGGAAACGGTTTGTCTTTAGATGGCTTCATTGTTTTTTTTTTTCTTTACCACTGTAGACCTTTTAATTTTGTTTGTTGTTCTGTAGGTGAAGTCATTAATGAAAAAGATCGCTGCAAAAAATGTGAAGGCAAAAAAGTTATTAAAGAAGTAAAAATTCTGGAGGTTCACGTGGACAAAGGTATGAAGCACGGTCAGAGAATCACGTTTGCCGGAGAAGCAGACCAGGCCCCAGGCGTGGAACCGGGAGATATCGTTCTAGTTCTGCAGGAGAAAGGCAACGAGGTACAAGTTCTTCCATTTACTTTGTGCTTGGTTTCATGTCACTGTATAGGAGCACTGCGGTCTGTGTGACTAACGCCAGTACACTGGTTTTTCAAACTTTTCTTTTAACTTTGTTTGTTAAGCATTCTTTCTGGGATACAGGTAAGGCTAATGTGGTTGCAGTCGCTATGGTGATAATATCTAATGTCTAGATGTTATATAATATAGTAATATCTAGCCAACAACACACTCTGCTGTTTCATTGCCAAAATTGTTACAACACGTATAGTAAAAAAAAGCCAAACAAAACAACAAAAGTCGCACTGTTCTATTACACCGGGCTAATGTAAGAGGAAAACACAGATTCCAGCATCAAATTGAAAAAAAAAAAGACCCGGTCAATCTGTTATAAGTTAAGTATAAGAAATAAACTATTAATACTTTCAAGAAACAATTATACAATGAAAACATTAAAAGAAGACTTTAAGACCAGCCAACCAATCAGATTAGGGCTTTCATTTACCAGTTGCGTTCTGGAAAAGGATTGGTAGGATTTGATTTAGCTGAATGTATAGTGTCGTATTGCTTAAACAGTATATAAAGCTGCAAATTCTGCCAGTATCCCTTACATTGTATCCTTTGCATGTTCTGTAAATTCAGTGTATGTGATTCTGTCTGTGCCCTCTTGATGTGAGAGCCGGTAACTGAGAACTAGAGTAAGAATGACACCGGATGCAGGGTGGCAAATAACACACCATGTAATATGTCAACATGGATCCTTCAGTCCTGGCCTTGTGTGTTTACTGTGTTTGTTTGTTTTTTACAGACATTTCAGAGGGAAGGGAATGACTTGCACATGACACACAAGATTGGGCTCGTCGAAGCTTTATGCGGATTTCAGTTCACTTTCAAGCATCTCGATGGCCGTCAGATCGTGGTGAAATACCCTCCAGGAAAAGTGATTGAGCCAGGTAAGAAGCAATGCTCCAGGACACCAGGATCATTCAGTGATGAGAGAGTAGACCGATACATGACATGTCGCCATAGCAGGCTGCTATGAACTGTAAACTGCTTAGTGGAAATCTTTTATGGTTGATTTTGATTCGTTGCAGTGAGCGCTGGCTAGAATGGATATTCTTTTGTCTGAGGTATGTAGTAACTGTACCGCTTCCCCACACAGGCTCTGTGCGTGTTGTCCGCGGAGAAGGCATGCCACAGTATCGCAATCCCTTTGAAAAAGGTGACTTATTCATTAAGTTTGATGTCCAGTTTCCTGAAAACAATTGGATTAATCCAGAAAAGCTCACGGTGAGTCCCTCTGTTTGGTATCATGATTAAAAACGTTACCTGTAATTTGTCTAAGATCCTGTTTGCAGGATAGTCAGCTTCTGTCTCCTGCAAGCTTTAATAGACTGTGTCTCAAAATCAGACTATGTAGAAATAAAATACAGGGTTTATCAAACTTATAGACCCTGAGACGTTATTACCTGTGGGTGAGGCGAGTGCTTACCACAGTATAACACTAGATTATGGCTAAGATATAGTCAGTTTACCTGGCTGTTTATTTAAGCGAATAGGTAAATATTGGAATACATTTTAGCTTAAATGGAATAGTTTCATCTTCTGATGTTTTGGTTCTTATTGTTCATCATAAAAATGCAAAGTGCATTTTGAGCGGCACATCGCGCATATTAACATCACAGATTTTGTCTTGCATTTCACTTTGTGTCTGATCCAGACCTAAGCGCAGTTTAAGTATGATCTTGTAGCGTATATACGTGATCATAAGTACTATACACTCCCCTCGGTCGTATGTAAGTTACTGGATTCACGAGTCTCAAACCCTACCTTGACTTTTCCTAGTGTAAGTACGTGATGGCCTAACCCGATCCATACTGTACTATTTAAATACCTCCCTCCGTCTCCAGTGTGTATTTACGGCTAGCGTAGGGTTGCCACAGCCCTTCGTACTTAGTTACGACATTGTTACAAACGACGAGTTATGAATCGTAACGTCTTCTGTGCACATGTGCAGAACGTACAAACAGCCAAAGTTACGCAAGCAGCTTGAGTAACTTCACTGTCGTACAGAGTTCTGGGTCTGGCCTGTTGTGGTCAATTGAATCTGCCCCTCTAAGTTAATGGATGCACTTTCCATAAGCGGCTGTGTGTATTTTATAACAGTCCTTGTGGTTATTTTTTATTGTCCATTCCAGATCACATGATCATTTGTTAGCTTTAACAATTAAAATAAGGATATATCATGAGTGGTAAAAATAGAGGCTTTACTGTGGTCTGTTGTGTGCCACTGGCCTGACAAAAGTTTATGATGTGATGTCCAAAATGAATTTGTAGGCAGCACTGTCCGCACCCACTCACTGCAAGGGTTTAGCTCATTGTATTCTATGATGTCAATGTCTAGATACTAGAGTGATTATTGGTCCGATCATCCAAGTATGAGGAATATGGACTGATTATCGCTGTAGAGTTTAGGCATGATGGGTTTTTCAGACATCCGATAATCTATCCAGAAATGCTAGGCTCCGGTAATTTTGCCTTTGGAAAGTGGTGATATTGCGTAATGCAGTACCTGACCATTTATTTTACAGTATAGGAGGCTGGTCAGTAGTTCAGGAGATAGATAGAAACTCTCGAGCTGCTTTCACTAACAGTTGAAGCCCCTAAACATAGTTTGCCTGGTCCTCTGACCAGCGTGTGGTTTGCCAGTAAACCCTTCATCCTAACCTTAACCCCCCCCCCTCCAACCCTCTGTTTCCCACATCCTAACCTTCCCCTTTTTGAGCCCTAATCCTAACCTCAGCCCATTGCAGCCTGTTGCTCTTAGGAATGGGGTGAAATAGGCCCCATTTGCCAATACCCATTTTCTATTTGCTGAGCATTAAGGCAATAATGCAGCCGGGCATCAGCTGGCGGCTGTACCCTTCTTGACTGGCAACCGCATCCCGAATGTTGTTTGCAGCATTGAAGCAGACAGTGTCTGTGCTCGTGGTTACACTGATAACTCTGCAAGTAATGCACCAACAACAGTCCTGGGCTCAGAGCATGACACTGCTTATCTATCTGGCTCTGACTCTTTCCTGGTGCCAGATCCTTATAATTTGTCACCATTGCAACCCGGGGCTCCAGGATTTTTGGGCGTTTTTAAAATTTTTGTGAAATATTCTGTTTCTCTGCGCCGTAGGAACTTGAAGACCTTCTGCCAGGCCGGCCAGAAACATCCACCCCCATCGGTGAGACAGAGGAGGTAGACCTTCAAGAATTTGACAGCACTCGCGGATCTGCAGGTGGTCAGAGACGTGAAGCCTACAACGACAGTTCAGACGACGAGAGCAGCCACCACGGGCCGGGTGTACAGTGCGCGCACCAGTAACCGTTTGTAAACCAAGTTGCACAAAAGGATTTTCTTTAAATAATTATTTTGTTTGTTTTTTTATTTTTATTTTTTTTGCCTGTTTTTTTGTTTGTGACCCAGAAGAATTGCCCAAATCATTCTAATATGATGGACATCTCTGTTGCTGTATGCGTAACTTTTAAAAATTGGCTATATAGTATATACAGAGTGTATAATTTAAACTGTAAACTAACCACCAAGCTTTACAACCAGTTTGACTGACTATAGCGACAATAAAACACTGAAAAAGTTGAGCCGTTATTTTTCCGCTCTTTGTACCGACTGCTTGATTTTTACCAGTCTGTGTAGGTTTTACGTCTTCTATTTTTAATTTCATCAATGTAAAGAAATGTGTATGTTCTGGAGCTGTGTATTTGGCTGCACTTCAATGAGCTGCTACATCTAGAATAAACAATTTAATGGCCTCTATCTCCCGTCCTGATGCCCTGCTTTGCTGATTATTGTGTTCCGATGGGAATGGTTAATAAAGTTTATTTAAATATGATCCAGTCCAAGATGCTTTCCTAAGACGCATCTGTGCGAGGATGCGAGAAACCGCGGCCGGTCTTCATACGCGCTTCTGACAGCACGGATCTACCTTCAGTTTATTGATTAGATCGGTTTGCACTTAAAATGGTGACAGATTAGAAGAGCTACAAATCACCAGCTAAAGCAAGTATATTTGAGGCATTACAGTCTGTCTCATAGGCTACTGTAACGGCTCTTATAGGATAGCATGGCAGTCTGGCTTTTTGGCTCCCCAGCACCCCCTTGAGGGTGACTCTGGCACTCCCTGTTATAAGACCTCCAGGGTGGGACGAATTGAACGGGTTGCCATCTTGCTTTTTCCTCTTTGGCCAATCCCCCGAAATTTTTTCCTCTCACTAGGACAGCTCCCATTGACCGCAATGCGTTTCAGCACGTCCCATTCAATCGCGAGTGATTAGGTGAGCATGTAACATGTATACAGTAGGGCTCCCATAGGAAAGTACATTGCAGCACTGAGGGCCAGATTTACTAAGCTGCGGGAATGGAAAAGTGCAGTTGTTGCTCGTAGCAACCAATCAGATTCTAGCTTTTTCCAAATACTAGAAAATGTCGGCTAGAATCTGTTTGGTTGCTAGGGGCAACATCTCCACTTTTCCAAACTGGCAGCTTAGTAAATCAGGCCCTAACTCCATTAACACACCCAAAGTTGAAAGGCTGGCTTGAGCGTATTTATGTTCCACGCCAGTTGCTTGGATGTGGGCTTGTCCAAGAAACCTGGTTTTCAAATCTGCCCACTTGAATACTCATGAATAGGTGTAAAGATTTCTCTGGTCCTATCGGCTCTATTAGGTAAACCTGCAAAACTCTAGGACAGGTCTGGCTAACGTGGCTTTCCAGGTGTTCTGAAACTAGGGAGTCCCAGCTTGCTTTAACTGTATTTAACATAGTTGATGCCTGACAAAGCTTGCTTGAACTTGTAGTGTCGTAACATCTGGAATGCCACAGATTGCCTGGGCCTTACCTGTGTACACAGGGGGAGGATGTTTATTACTTTTAAATCTATTTCTGTTAGTTCATTGGGGACAGTGGGGGGTTTCTGGAGTCAGGGTATGTTTAGATTAGGACTGACATTAAAGCATCACACTCCTCATCATAAGGTTTAGACAGGGTAAAATAAAGGGTATCAGGCACTGGCGCTCTGTAACTGCAGCCCACCGAAAAATCTAAGAGGGTCCTACACCCTCTGGGAAACAAGGAAGAAATAGTGTAAAAAGAGATCTCAGTAGGGCACTGTGTGATAAAAAATAAATAAATCAACCAAGTAAAAAAAAGTTATATAAAATCAGGTGTGCACTCTAAAATACAAATAAGGACTGTCTCTTTAAAGTCAATAAGGTCTCTTTACATCAAACAACTTGAATGGAGCAAATAGGGTCTAGAAGATCTTTTTCTCTGCAAGGGTGCATATGTGGAAAACCAGACAGAGAACATACATCAATAAAAATATATGAAACAATTTATTAAATATCTAAAAACATAAAAACATATAGGTAGAGAAGTGTTAAAGATAATAAAGATGTAAACAACATCAATCACACAATTCTACAAATACTGTAAAACCTTCGGAGGATCCTATTAAGAGATACCCCCTCTGGAATGGAGCCACCCCCCAGCAAAGTACACTCCTACCCCAGATCAGTCTTCCGATGGAAAGTGTGTAATCGTCGCTATGCTGCAGGAGACGTTAAAGGGCCCACAAACGTCAAAATGGAAGTGGCAGGACACTGACCGAATGAAGCAAAGTCCTCTTTCTCAAAGTGGCACCACTTTGAGAAAGAGGATTTTGCTCCTTGAAACGCGTCAGAGAGGTAACCAGCCGATCTTCCCAGCGTTTCCTCTCTGCTCCGGATCTCCACTTCATTCCGTCCGTGTCCTTCCATCTTGACGTTTGTGGGCCCTTTAACGTCTCCTGCAGCATAGCGACGATTACACACTTTCCATCGGAAGACTGATCTGGGGTAGGAGTGTACTTTGCTGGGGGGTGGCTCCATTCCAGAGGGGGTATCTCTTGCCCACTTGAATACTCATGAATAGGTGTAAAGATTTCTCTGGTCCTATCGGCTCTATTAGGTAAACCTGCAAAACTCTAGGACAGGTCTGACTGACGTGGCTTTCCAGGTGTTCTGAAACTAGGGAGTCCCAGCTTGCTTTAACTGTATTTAGCATAGTTGATGCCTGACAAAGCTTGCTTGAACTTGTAGTGTTGTAACACCTGGAATGCCACAGCTTGCCTGGGCCTTACCTGTGTACACAGGAGGAGGATGTTTATTACTTATAAATCTATTTCTGTTAGTTCATTGGGGACAGTGGGGGGTTCCTGGAGGCAGGGTATGTTTAGATTAGGACTGAAATGACCATCACACTCCAGCATAAGGTGGTATTTATAGGTTAATGCAAACAGGTTTAGAAAGGGAGTAATCTTTAAAAAGAAAATGCCTGGTTCCACTGCCATTAATCAGTAAACAGACTATACCATTTTCTGTAAAATAAAATGCTGAAAGGTTTGTTACACATATTTGCAAATGTGTTAAACCACCAGCCACTATCAAGACAACTCACCTTAGAAGGCCCCCCTTACAGCCTCCAATTTAGCTTCTGGGGACCAACACCCCTCATCAGCTGCTGATCCCAGACATGCTTCCAAACAAGATATTTAGGGGTCCAGAAATCCCTGAGCCCATCACATAAAAAGGTAAAAACTAGCACGCATTCATGACTCCAAAGGGGACTTAAACTGGAAGCATTTCCTATTGGACTGGCAGAGTAGTTCTGTTGTCTTTTCAATACTTAAACAGGTGCTGACCACAACTACCTACCATGTAACCCACAATCAATATCTCCCCTCCCAACAATAGGACAGAGAAACATTAGCTGGAGCCAGTTGGGTGATTTAACCCCTGAAGCATGTGTGTGCATATAAAGAGGAAAGGCTGCCTGATTTGCTCTATTACACAACACTGAAGGTTTGCCACATTTTAGAACCAGTTAAGTGATTTGGATGTAATTGTATTGTTTAGTAAAACAAAGTCTATGGACTAGATGGGTTTGCTGTCACTATGGCAGAAATTGGCCCTATACAGGTTTTTGGATTTTAGTTCTCAAACATTCTACATCCCATACCTTTTATCTTATGTACAAAGTCTAAAATATAAGTATCTGGGTTTCAGAGATATAAAGCACATGAAACCGTTTCGTTTTTTTTTAAATTTAAATGGTTTTTATTTAATTTTTTTGTCACCAATACAAATAATATTACACCAACAATTACATGGTGATGCAGCACCTGTGCCAGGGAACAGTGATGGTTAAGTACTTATAAGTTATACCATACATATAGTAGAAATAATAAAACCATAAATACAGCCGAGTGTAATCTTTACCTATGACATTTAGATGGAAGACATACAATGCACACATAAAATTTAGGAATGCACAAGCCATCAATCCGGAAGGGGATCTTCAGCTAAAGAGGCACCATAGTACTCAGAATTTATCCAGTCATCCCAAATCTTGTGGAACTTGTGCATGAGGCCCTTACTGGTATAAGCAAATTTTTCGTGACTCAAGGATGTATTGACAACTCGTAACCAGTCTCTAAGAGGGAGGATCTGGAGAACACCAGAATCTAGCAATACACACCTTAGCCCACATACATAGAAAAGCAACATATACTTGTCGAGTTCGGGTAAACTGATCCTCAAGACCTACACCAAATAGGAAACCGTTTTGTTTTTACATTTATTTAGCAGGTTTTTATATAATGCCCACAGATTATGTAGCACTTTGCAATTTAAAATTCAGTATAAACAACACTGTAATAACAGACAGATTGGGTGGGTAGGAGCGCCCTGCTCACAAGCTTACACTATATAGGACAGTGGGTTTTACATAAGGGCAAGTGCTATATATCACACAATGGACCAGCCAGGGTGTATGGCCAAATTGCTGTCAGTGCTCAGTATGATCCAGCCACACAGCGGTGTTACTAACAGAGATGAGGGAATTTTAGAATAGAGAGCACGAGTGTGCGGGTTTGTGTTAATGTGTAAAAAAAAACAAGTGGTTGTTAATATGGTACTTAATGCTTAGGAAGGTTGAGGAATTTGATAAGCTTGTCTGAAGAGATGAGTTTTAAAGGGAACGCTTGAAAGTTTGTAGAGTAGAGAATAGTCTTAAGGGGCAAGGAAGGTTATTCCAGAGAGTGGGTGCAGCCCAGGAGAAGTCCTGTAACCATGAATCAGAGCATTTATGAAGTGCAGAAGTGAGTTGTAAATCCTGAGACAAGTGAGGATATGTATGCAGCTGCAGTATTGCTTATGGCTTTATCGGTTAGCAAGAGGATTTTATATTTGATTCTGTAGTTTACAGGCAGACAGTGTAGAGACTGACAGAGTGGAGTAGCTCTAGTTGAGCGTTTTGCAAGGAAGATCGGTCTTGCTGCTGCATGCAATATAGACTGTAGAGGGGTCATTTTATATTGTGGGAGTCCAATAAGAAAGGCTTTGCAGTAATCAATGCAGGAGATAATTAGTGCATGAATGAGAGTTTTAGCAGTTTGAGAGATTTTCAAATTTTGGAAATGGTTTTTTAGGTTATATAACAGGATTTAGAAACAGATTGAATGTGGGGCATAAAGAACAGTTCAAAATCAAGTGGAACACCTAGGCAGCGAGCTTGGCGACTAGGGAATATTTCAGTGTTGTCAACATCTTGTCAAAGCCACTAATGCACTTAAATATCTAAATCATGTAGAAGTCTCATTTAAGATTCTTGTTTATTTAGCCCGATACGGTGGCTTATCCTGCTAGCAGCTTTCTAGATTGTTATAAGAACCTGTTAAATTAAAAACACTGTCAGCCATTGGAGTTTTATACCCCTCTATTTAAACTGCTTCTAAAAGAGGATCAGGTAAAATCAGCTAATGTCAATGGCCAATGGAATTGTTCTGATTATTTTCCCAGAGCACTTTGAAAGGCAGATTTGTATTTAAAATTGTACCAAAAGCCACTTGATTAAGATGATATAAGTTGTAACACTGCTGCACAGGCCTGAGACCCTACAGTAGGCCTAACTAACAGGAGTCCCAGCATGCTGTCTAAATGATCAGTGATGCCTATACAGGTAAAGCCTGTAGAGACCTTCTCTACAGTTACAGAAGCCTAAAACAGTTGATGGAATAGGAACATTTCTGGAACTGTGCAACCGACCAGACCCTGGCTATCACACATGGACCAGTGTCCGCTCAAAACCTCCACCTACTGTGATGCTACAAGTCCACACAATAAGAGCATAGACTTAAACGATAGCTTGCTGCACATCCTGGGACAGAATCACTACACCTGGAGAGCCACTGGTTGCCAGGCTCGTAAAAAAACCATATATTCAAGGGACAGGCTAAAATGTCACAACCACACAATTTTACACATTATCACTACCTTCATATCCTAGATCCCATCAAATATTTCACAGGTCCGCTTACCAGGATAAAACAATATATTAGCATAGAAAAAATATGAAATAAAAAAAAGCATTTCATTGACATCTATAGCTCTGTATAAATAAATATATCAGTGTTAGCTAACCTGTGACACTCCAGGTGTTGTGAAACTACAGTTCCCATCATGCTTTGTCAGGTATCTGTTATGTTTTGCAGTTGGGACTCTCTCATCCTTTGGCTTGAAGATCTATTAGCTATGTGGTTGCACACTGAATCACACATCTATCATTGGCAGTCATTACATGCAGTCCGTGACCATCAGCAATGGTTGTAGCATCACAACGGCCTTCACTCGTTTCAGTAGCTCAATGTTTACACCAGTCATTCATATGGCATCCATAACCCTTACATTACATGGCCTTTATCACACTTCCTGAGATATCAGTTATTACATCGCACCATAATTATACATAAATATTTGTATTTTTATTGTTTCAATTGAAAGCACAACATACACATATAAAACAGACTCCTCCTCCGCTGCATCCTGAAGGTCCTCATGCGTTCCCTTGCTGTTGTGTTGAAGCTTTGGCGCAGAGATTGGTCAGCTGACCCTAGGGCAGAACGCAGTCAGTATGTACACAGGTTATCAGGCATCAGACAGCAAAGTCTCTCCTACACTGCTCTACAGACCTACCCACGATATATCACATGCCAAAAACAGAACAGGTCGTCATTTCTATACTCCATGGCTATAATACAACACACAGGTGACACTGAACACGTAAGCAGGTAATGGAGGGAGACATGTACATATGCAGGTTATTCTATAACAGATGTACAGGAAACCATGCAGAGTAACAAGGCTGCCCACCTGTGTAATGCGCACTTGCACTAAGGTAGATCAAGTGAACATGCTAATTTCATGTATATTTACCTGAAGTCTCCATGCAAATGCCTATTGTGGAAATGCCAACTACTATCTATTGATCATAAAAGACCAGAGATACAATCAGATTCCATATTTATCATTATATTTACACCTAAACTGTCTGTGAAGTGTGCCCACAGGTTGGCATTAGTAGGGCACAGAGTACAGGTAATTAAGTGCCATCACGTTGTCTACTCTAAAAAGAAGATCAATGGTCCGTAATCACAGATAGTGGTATATTCCGTTCATTAGTCTCCGATGCAGAGTATAGCGTATGGAATAGGTGATCCACAACTCCGCATGTAGGGAGCAAGACACTGCCCCCCTACGTGTGCATTGGGGATCCATCACCCAGACCCTACCTTAAGAATTACACACACAACCTCTTCCCTGTGTAATACTGAATTGTACGCAAGGGCTTAGCCAAGCCTTTCCTGTACAAACAACATGCCTA
>WWET01001146.1:173326-194662 GCA_011038615.1 Limnodynastes dumerilii
TTGAACTTGTGAACAAAGTTTCCTCACTCTGTTTGACGTTAAAGACACTGTCATTGTGTTGGTGTTCAACATGACTCCTAAGTATTTTATGTGTCTTTTGGGTGCCAATTGACTTTTGTCCATATTGATTATCCACCCGAAATCTTTTAACATAGACAAAGCTTTTTGTGTATGTTTTTCTGCTTCTTTTTTTGACTTTGCTGCTATTAGCATGTCGTCTAAGTAAGGCCATATTGCTATTTTTTCCAGCCTTATAAGCTCGATTACTGGTATCAAGATTTTTGAAAATGTTCTTGGTGATGTGGCCAGTCCGAAGGGGAGAGATGTGAACTGATAATGGGTCCCGAATACCATGAATCTTAGGTATTTTTGATGTCCTGGAAATATTGGCACATGTAAGTAAGCATCTTTTAGGTCGATAGTAGCCATGTATGCATTTTGATGGAGGTAGGGAAGGATAGACTTCAGTGATTCCATCTTGAAGGTTTGTATTTTGATGAAATTGTTTAGATTTCTCAAGTCTAGGATGGTTCTGTACCCGCCTGTTGCTTTGGCGACAATGAAGAATCGGGAATAGAACCCGTTGAATCTTTCTTCTTCTTCTACCTCCTTCACCACCTGCTGTTTTATCATGGTGAGTAAGCTTTGTTTCAATGCTATGCGTTCTTGTGCCTTCGTTGGTAATGGTGATTCCAGGAACCATGGTCGCGGGAAAATTACAAATTCTATTTTGTAACCTGTGGATACTGCTTCTTGTACCCATTTGTCTGTAATTCTTGAGGCCCATACGTGATGAAATTGAAGAAGCCTGGACCCCACTAGCTCCTCCGGACTGGCCACTTCGGCTTCATTGGGCCATTTGTTTAAGTGTGGATCTGATGTCACGAGATCTTTGTCCACGAAAAGTAGATCTACTAACAGCCTGTTGTCCTCTCCTGTATCCCCTGCCGGGTCTGTAAAGCCTTGCTTCCTTATATTCTGGCACTGCATTCCTCCTGTATTGGAATGTTCTTTTGCTTCTTTCTTGTGGTAACCACGAAGATTTGCCGCCAGTTACTTTGGAGATAATATCATCCAAGTTCTTTCCAAATAAGGATCCTCCTTGGAATGGCAGGGTAAGGAGTTTGTTTTTAGAATGATTATCCGCCTGCCAAGGCTTTAACCATAGTGCTCTCCTGATCACGGTTGCTGTTGCTCCTGATCTTGCTGCCAGCTTTACGGAATCCAAAGAGGCTTCACACAGATATTCAACAGCTAATTGTATATTCTGTATCTGTTTGAGTAAATCCGCTCTTTTTACGCCTTCCAATACGTCATTTTCTAGAGAGCTGCACCAGCTTCTCAATACTCTTACTGTAATGGCTGATGCCGCCGCTGGCTTGAGAGCTGCTCCAGCTACCGAATGCTGTTTCTTTAGGCCGATGTCCATCTTTTTATCCATAGCATCTTTAAAAACTGAAATGTCATCTAACGGAAGAGTAGTCTTCTTGGAGATTCTTGCTATGGCAGGATCTATTTTTGGAGCTTCATCCCATTTGTTGACCTCTTCCTGTGGGAAGGGGTAAAGTTTAGACATTCTACTTGTGGCTGATATTCTTTTGTCTGGATGTTTCCACTCTTCCAGTATTAAATCTTTCAGAAATTGCGATAGTGGGAATGTTCTGGGTGTGCTTTTTGTTTCTTTAAATAAGAGTTCTTGAAGCTTTCCCTCTTCTTTCTTCTCTTCAATATTAAGAGACTTATATATCAATTTAAGAAGATCATCCACAATCTCAGTCTTGAAACTTTCCTCCTTCAAGGATTTCACTGAGTCGTCCTCAGACGCAAGGGAGACATCTGACATGGTGGCTCCTTGCTCTAAGTCTGAAACATCTGAAGCGTCACTCAGGACTCTTCTAGGCCTTTTCTTTGTAATATTCTCCATATCTTTTTTTGTCATAAAGGTGTCTGCGAGTGCCGTCTTCATATAATTAACAAGCTCTACCATTTGTGGCGTGGGCTGTTGTACTTGTGAAGTTATACATTCTGAACATGTTGTACCCTTATCAGTCTCAGATAAGTTTTTGTCACATAATGAACATCTTGAAAGGTGTTTTTTCTTGTATTTTGCTTTGAGGTCTGTCCTTTCTTTGCTGGTTTCTGACCTAAAATTAAACGTAACTAACTAACTAGCTTGCTAGATAATACTAAATACATCAAATGCATGTATATATATATGGGCTTACCCCGACTTCTTTTGTTGTGGCCGTTTATCTTCTAAAGCGGCATGCAGCGACATAATGCAGATTTGTACACTGCAATGTATAGCAACATGCTATAAGTATATCTCAGGCATAATAGTATTTTTGTATAACAATACACATAAAGGCAGAGACAAGGCAGCAATAATCTAGTAGAATTTGCAGTACCTGTAGCAATCCAAATGATACCACAAGGTTCAATGGCGCCTCTGATCCGTCCTGTAGTTCCTCTGCAACAGAATCCCTCTTTTTGGAACGGATAATGCCTGGTAGAAAGCGCCTGTTTAAATTTGGCGCGCCGCTTGAGTCACTTCCGGGCCTCAGCATAGCGGGGCTCCGGGAAAATGGCCGCCTCCATGATTGGAGACATTTTTTGTGGCCAGACTCACTCCTGCCCGTCCTCGGTATATAGGGGCGGGCACTAGGAGGCGCGCGTCTTTGGAGACGCGATGGGAGGCCGGCCAGCACCTCTACTCCCTGCCTGAGCTGCAAGGCAGGCGGCAAGGAGCTTCCAAACGTCGGGGACCCAGGTAACTCTCTACTCTCTCTGATCACTCCTCTCTGGCTCCACAGGAAATAAAGAAGACACTATGCACCGGAGGAAGGAGGCTTTTATGGGCGGTGTCTTCTTTATTTCCTGTCTGGTTCCAGGAAGGAAGTGTTACCCAGTGGTGTGCTGACATATGGAGGAAGGGGAAACAAACATTAGAAAGTTTCCTCAAAGCACAAACACAACTAGACCATAACAAAAACAAGTTCTATAGATGGGAAAATAAAACCGGGAAATTACTAGCAAATCTCACAAAACCGCCCCGGCATAGAAACCATATCACAAATATAAGACACCAACCCACATCAAAACTCCTAACCAAAACAAAAGACATAATGCAAGAATTTAAAGACTACTACACAAAATCAAACCATGCAACGTGCTTTGGTACAGTTAAACATGATAAACAAAGGGTCCACACTAATACCACACTGCACAGTCTCTTATAATGCGATCGGCACAGTGATTGGATGAAAATACTTTAGTGTGGACCCAACTTAAGAAACGGTTTGCATTTATAGTCCCTAAGGCTACTGATGCAAGGAGAAGCAGGGCAATCCCACATGGTCACCACCCAGTCTGTGCAAGCTTAGGTTAAGAGTGAAAGTCATGACTCGTAGCATCACTGTTTTGAGCACTTGTTACCTGGTCATAGTTCTCTTTTCTGTGGCTGCATTTAACGAAACCAGAGATTTACTTTTTAAAACCTAAGAGAAGAAAAAAAAAAAAAAGTTTAGCTAAGTTTAGCAAATATATTATATACATATATACACACACACATATATACGTATACACACACACGCACTACCAGAGTTCAGTGCCAGAAACCAGCCGAAGGACCTATTAATGAAGCAATACACTCTTATCTTAAACGCTGACCATCATGGCATGCTGGGAATTGTAGTCAATCAGCAGAGGGACTGGGCCTTATCCGGAACAAAACACAATGAAAAGAAACCTCACCCATCCTGCGTTCTACAGATGCAAATAACTGGAGGCTTATACAGGACCCAAAACCCTCCACAACTACAGCTCTGGAGACCTGGGCGCATACCGGAGGCTGCGTACATAGACGTTTCCAGACACCTTTCCTTCCCCCAGTCATCCCAACAAAAGCGCAGGATGCTACACTAACGCATTGTGGACGTGGACGTTATGCTTTGCGCAAGCTCCTTGGTGACAAAGTGAATCAACTAAAATGATAATCCTGAATAAAATATATAGATTTTTTTTCAAAGTTTCTTTTTGGTAAACCCTCAGTGCATAAGTAGCATTCCTATAGCGTTTGTTTAAATGCTACCCCAATGGTTCAAGATAGGCTGCCAGCAGCTCCATAGACAGTCACGTGACCTGTGGTCGGTGCAGTGTGTTTGCGGTATACGGCTTGTACTTATGTCTGCAGTTGCATGACCACGTGCCTCCATCTCTTCCCTCCCACTAATCGCCCCTCTGGATGCGAGCAGTGGTGCAGTGACCAGCGTTTGGGTCTGGATTGCACATTTATGGGTGTATGCGTGCAGAAGAACCCAGAGATACACCACGCCATTGTGCATCCATTCAGGCGAGTCCCTGATCCGCTCCACCTCACAGGGTCACAAACAGTTACAGGCACAGAAGACCCCACCCACACTCACCTTCTGGACGGTCCTGCTTTTCTGCATGGTGGACGTCACTCTGGATGCTACGGGTTCATGGTATTCCGCAGACGCCGTCACCTTAACTATAAGACAGCTGGTGTGAATAAAACATGCATGTCCCACTGAACCAAGAGTCTCCATGCCAGGACTGGCCAAACCATGGCCCTCCAGGTCCCAGCATGCTTTGCAATCTACAGTCCATGGCCCAGATCCCAACCTATGGCCGACAGGGGACTTACACAAGTCTTTGCGCAAGTCCCATGTCGGAACATCTGCACTTGTGTGCGCCAGATGTTTTGACAGCGCAAGTACTGACCTATGTAACTAAATTACATACATTAGTACTTATGCAGAAGGGGGCTGACCCTACATTTAAGATGGCCTGATCCCCAACATGTAAGGCCCCTTTATGACTAGATCTGCGGTTGAGAAATGAGAAAGGCAAGTCAGATGCTTGGTTGCATAGGGAGAGGAATTAGTAGTAGACAGAGGGAAGTAGTGATGCCCCTTTATAAATCATTGGTACGCCCTCACCTAGAATACTGTGTTCAGTGCTGGAGGCCATATCTCCAGAAAGACATAAATACATTAGAGACTGTGCAAAGAAGAGCAACTAAAATGGTCCATGGCCTTTGTAACAAATCATACCAAGAAAGGCTAGAGGAGCTAAACATGTATAGCTTGGAGCAGAGAAGGGAGAGGGGGGACATGATTGCAGCTTTCACATATATCAAGGGTTGTGACCGGCTAGAGGAGGGGGCATTTTTCAGAGGAAGAGGTGTAATAGAACACGAGGGCATGGATATAAACTGGAGGGTGGTAGATTCAAAGGAAATGTGCAGAAAAATGACTTCAGTGAAAGGGTGATAGATAAGTGGAATATTCTCCCATCTGAGGTGGTAGAGGGTAACACAGAACAGTGTAAACATGCTTGGGATAAATATAAGGATATCCTAAATCTCAAACTAAATGGAGTGTAAATAGGGTCAGTATAGTTTTAAATAAACAAATGGGCAGACTGGATGGGCCATGTGACTCTGATCTGCCGTCACTTTCTATGTTTCTATGTTGTACGGACGCAGATCTAGTCATAAAACTTAAGGTAGCAATCTGGACATAAGTGTTCAGATTTACTACAGACAGCAGGGAGGGCATGAGGCGTGCACTCCCGGCTACAGGTGCGTTAACTACAGACCCCCCAGCTTGCATGTAAAGCATGGGGGGGGGGCTGGATATGGGTCCATATCTATGCAATAAGTACATGGGACGTGTAGCTTCAGAACACCAGGGGAGCTGAAGGTCAGTCAGGCCGGCTCTAGGCACTCACCCTTCCTGCTGTTCTTTCTGACAAGTTTGACTTCAGGTAGATCATCCAGAGGGTCCACCTGCAATAAATGGAATGTATGGGAGGTCCTGTGTCACCAGCACGGACAGACAAGATAGAGAAACCGTTATGACGTCAGGTCTCACCTTAACAGCAGCTGCCTCCACTTTGTTCCCTTCCATTAACTCTGTGAAGCATAAACAGAAGCTCGTCCAATAAGTGTAAATAATAAACAAAGAAGGGTTACCTATTGATATGTAAAGGTCAGGGATAAAGAGACCTTCAACCCCCTCATGTGGGATTCCATACATTAAAAAATATTTGGGTTTATGGATCATAAGACATACAGACATTTAAGACCAATCATTTTCAGTGTGCCCCTCCACACCTGGGGACAGATTTACTAAGCTGAGAGTTTTAAAAAGGGGAGATGTTGCCTATAGCAACCAATCAAATTCTAGCTCTCACTTTTCTTTACATACTAGAGAACGTCAAATAAAATCTGATTGGTTGCTATGGGCAACATCTCCACTTTCCCAAAACTGCAGCTTAGTAAATCTGGTCCCTTGCCATGTCTCCAAACAGGGCCTCGAAGGCTGATTACCTTGAAATAAGTTTGACCAATGGCTCATCGGCATTTGTGGACCAAGCACCAGCTTGCACCACTCCGAAACGGTAGAGCCCCAACTCACAAACACAGAGACGGTCTCTACAGTCATTGCAGAGCAGGGTGAAAAGGAGGGTGGACAGAAGACAACTCACTGTAATACTCGGAGGCCTTCATCTGTCTGATGGACATCGGCATCTTCAGGAGCTCTACCTCCAAAATCTGATCAGGGAGAGTGCTGAGAACATGCAGTTCCTTCTTTACCTCCGCCATACGCTCCTTCTCTGTGAATAGAGAGAGAACCATTGGTCACCAACATAGTTTTATTTTTTAGAACATCTATACCATGCTTGTGGTGGGTCTAGTTACATGATCAGGGCTGGCACGATGCACTCCGCAGGGGCATGCTGAATAGGTACCACCGCTCATCCCCCTGCTTCTCTGAGCTGACATTTAGCAGGATCTGTGAGAGCCAGCACCAGTCCTAAATACTGTGGCGCCAGCGTATGCTGCAGGTAGATGCTAGATCCCAGGGGGCTAAAGGACCTCTACTGATGTCTAGCTCATGTGACCAGTCACCTGATCAGAGGGAGGAGTCAGTGTTTCCTCCATTTTCCTGCCCCAGGCACAGCAGTGTGATTATAATATTTATAAAAGAGGGCGGCACATATTTTTTGCTGGGGGGCGCCAGACATGCTAGCACCGGCCCTGTACATGACAGTCATGATCCTGCATGACGGAACTTCAGTGTTTACAATAGAACGTCAGGATCTTCAGGGTTCTTCCCTTCTGCCCATTTGGAGGCCATTGGCACAGGGGCAGAAGACAGGAATCATACATTGCCAGGTATTGGGGAAGCTTCTCAACAACGAACCGTAGGGACAAGGAAGTCCTGTCTTCAACAATCCTGAGACAGTGGTTCTAATAGAGAACAAGAGCTAACAGAATGATGGGACACCGGGGTCTGCTGCAGCAGAGGACAGAGTAGAAGAAATCAGTGATGTCTTTAAGGATGCAACTTTACTAAAAGCCATCAAGGAAGAGGAGAGCTGAAATATGAAGAAAACATCTCTACTTCCAGAATAGACTTTATACCATGTGTGGTGCTCAGGCAGGAGAGAGAGATGGACCATACCAGGCAGATAACCATTGTTCATGTATTGTCCCACCTTCACCTCCCACATGCATCAACATGCAAGAAGCACAAGAATACTAAACAAATCAGCCCGGTCTTAGCCTAATCCTAGTTCTGTCACATGGTCATGACATCAGCCAATGTCCGGCATCTACTTTCCTACTACCGCTGTGCACACTGTGGTTATGTTCACCTTCTCCCTGCTCTAAAATGGAACAGTCCAGGGCAAAAGACATAAATCCCTCTCCTTCCATGCCTTACTCTTTTCTGGGCACAAAATTTATGGAATGTCCACCAAAAATACATAGGTCGCTTGTGCAAATCCTCTTGCATGTAACATTTGCACATGCACGCAACAGATCTCCATGAGTACCGAACTCAAATCCAACCACACAAAGATCTGTCCGATGGAGCAGCGTTTCCCGTGCTCAGAAGGCAAACATAGCGGCGATTCCCTTATACGCACAGACCTGCATTCATACGGATGCAAATCTGTGCGGTAAAGTTAAGGTTGGGCGATGGACGTGGAAGTGTCCATAACTCCACACGACAGAGGGGAACGACAGGGGTGTTAACTCCCCTCTTTCGGCCGTAGTTACAGACCACGCATGCAGAAAGCGTGCAGGGGTCCGGATCCTGTCTGTAATTACAAGAGAAGCTATAATGAACACCAGCACCATATTTCATCACATGAATAAGAAATTAAGGTACTTCTTTATTTTTGCGGCCCCCTGCTGCACTACGCTACTTACGTATTATTATTTTTATTTTTTCTCCAGCAGAGGGCGCGCGCGCGCACACGCTCCGCCGGTGCTGCTGCAGATGCTGCAGCTGTGGTGTGTGTGTGTCCCCGTCCCCGGGACACACACACACACATCCACCACATGTGTGTCTCTCCGTCCCCAATGTCGTCCGTCCCCCCCCCTTCGTGTCCCCAATGCCGTCGTGCCATGTCCGGCCGCCTCCAGAGGCTCCCGCCCAGGACGGACACACACACACACACACACCACATGTGTGTGTCACACACGTGTTCTCCGTCCCCAATGTCCCGTCCGTTCGTCCCCCTTCGTGTCCCCAATGCCGTGTCATTGTCCGGCCTCCAGAGGCTCCCGCCGCCGCCAAACAGTCCGTCCCGGTCCCCGTCCGTCTCCCTCTCTCTCTCTTCTCTCCCCCCCCCCTTCGTGTCCCAGCATTGCCCGTGCTGCCCCCAGAGAGAGAGAGAATTGGGGGAGAAAAAAAAAAATATTGCGTAACTTACGGGGATAGCGGGGATACGTAAGTTACGTAGCGGGGGCCGCAAAAATAAAGTACCGAAATTAAACTGCACTAACCCTCAGAACACATAATATATAGATCTCATCACAGAGTCAGTAACACCGGACCCTCCAACATGACCCATTCCATTAGGTACAAAATACTCTGCTCCTCAGTTTCCAACTGTCAGTTGCTATGGTAACCACCTTTGTTGAAGAGGCAAATCGTTTCTGAAATATCAGTTAATTCATATAAACCGGGTGAGTGACAGTTGGAAGCTCAGGAGCAGATTGTATTGTACCTAATGGAATGGGTCATGTTGGAGGGTTTGCAACACTCAGCACAGTATATGTATAAGGACTAGCTATGAAGCCTTTGCTGCAGATTTCCCCACAGACTCACTCCCCAGCCCAACAGGTGTGACCTATTACAGCACATATGGGAATACTCATACTGCAGGTCCAGATCAACAGCCTAAGAAGCAGCCTAGATGAAGTTCTATAACCCAGGTGTTAAAAGCTAGAACAAACAAACCTGGCTTAAACACAGGAAGGATCTAGGGCATTGTATTAAGCCATTGCCAGAATCTATTACTATAAAAATAATGGAGACTTGGGAGTAGTTTTATCATCACTCACTTTGCTGTATAAAGTCCTGCATAAAAAGCCGGATTTTCTCATTCTTCTGTTCCTGCACAGGATCCACCATGCCCAACCCAGAGTCTCCACTCCCCTGAGCCCGATTACCCCTCCATCTTCTTTCTCTCTTTGGGGGCATTGTGCTAAACCACTTCAGAATCTACTTCACTACTACTCAACCTCTAGAGCCAACTGCACAACTATGAAGGTGAAGTAGCTATGGTGACCACAAGGGGGAGACCTACCCCTTCCCCTTGGGCTTTATATCAATGAGGAGAGCCAAGCTCAACACCTGTGTATTAGAAGGGGTGGAGTCTGATGATCTACCTTGTGACTTACACAGGGAGGAGTTATCATGCAACACCTGTGCTTTAATGTGAACCCTTTCTCCTACCTCATGCCTGAAAATAATGCTACCACATTGGGTTAGGTTTACTAAACTGCAGAAAAGGAAAAGTGAGGATGTTGCCCACAGCAACCAATAAGAATCTAACTCTCACTTACCTATTACATAACAGAGAATGTCAGTTAGATTCTGATTGGTTACTACATACCCTCCAACATGACCCATTCCAGTAGGTATAAAATACTCTGCTTCTCAGTTTTCGACCATCAATCACTATGGTAACCTCCTTTGTTGAAGAGACAAATAGTTTTTTAAATATCAGTTCACCAAGTGAGTGTGACAGTTGGAAGCTCTGGTGTGGAGCATATTGTATCTAATGGAATGGGTCATGTTGGAGGCTCAGTTACTATGGGCAACATCTCCTTTTCCTTTTCCGCAATTTAGTAAATCTAGCCCATAAAGTTTATGCCTGTGGCATACATAAAGGAGTGACTGATAAGAAGCAATCCTATACATATGGCCCCTAGTGCCATAAGCTGTGGCCCTCAGTTCCTTTCAGTGTTGATGTCAAATATGTTTGTTATAGCTTGTCACACTTGTGTAAGATGCTGCTTTATTAGATGTCTCTTTCTGTAATTAATTGTAGTCTTAGAAATTATTACCAAGGCTGAATTTTGTTTGGCCATCTGAGGTTGTCCAAGGCAGTGTTAAGCAGTGGCGTCTCTATATGATTGGCACCTATAACTAACGTGACCATTTATTTTTTTCTTCAAAAAGGGACATCTACTAATTTTTACGGGGGCCCACCACATAGTCAGTGGACGTGGTCAAAAAGTCATGGCCGGAGGATGCTTGTATCAATGAAACTTGCAAATAAACTGTATTCATCTGTGACACCCAGCAGCTCAGTGTGAAAAGCGTTATACTATTAATTCTCAGTTACAGCGACCCATATGATAACAGCGAGTATCCTACTGACATAAATACAAGGCAGAGAACATAATACTGATCACCATACAATAAGATCACCTAAGTTAATAGCAACTTCATCCTAGTTACCACCATACAATACAGACTATATCCTAGCTATTGCCATACCATACACACTGCTCCCTTGTGTGTGTCCAGTTAGCCTTATTGCCCTTTCTTTCTGTGTGACCATTAAGCCTTAATGTCCTTTCTTTTATGTTTCCAGCCAGCCTCATTTCCCCCTTTATTTTTGTCCAGCCAGCCTCATTTCCCCCTTTATTTTTGTCCAGTCAGCCTTATTTCCCCCTCTTAAGTCTTATTGCCCCTTCCTTCTTATACCTGCTTCTTTAGTGTGTGCCCCCTCCATGTTATTCCTCCACACTCCCCAAAGCAAAATACCTTCTTCTACAATAATAAACTCACCTTTCCTTGCTGTCTTCTTACCTCCAGCTCTCTCCTCCGCGGCGCGCTCTGCAGAATAACGCCAGGGTCACGCTGACGTCTTGTGAATGGAGCTGTGGGCGGGTGAGCAGGGCATCGGGACCCAGCGGCAGCCAATCCGGTATGAATGTGACGCCGAAATGTCCTGTTATCAGCGAGCAACAGGTGACATCCAGTGTATCTATACACACACATTATATATATATATATATATATATATATATATATACACATACAGTGTATGTTATCTGTTTGTCTCCTCCCTCTACACCATAATAGAACATGAAAAGGGTATAAAAGCAGTCCAATTTTATTTAAATCAATCATCGAAAGATGAAAAATTAATTACATTTTTATTGGAAGGTATCCGTTTTATTCTGACCAATAATTATTTTAATTTTAATGGGGTCTTTTATATCCAAATTCGGGGTACCGCCATGGGGACCAGGTTTGCGCCCTGCTACGCAAATTTATTTTTGGCACATTGGGAATTATTTTCCCTACCAAAGGGGGGTACGAACCTGGTCACATGGCGGAGATACATAGATGATGTTTTATTTATTTGGGGGGGTTCAAAGGACCTTTTAGAAGATTTTTGTCAATTTTTAAACCATAATCTTTTAAACATTAAATTAACTTTTGAGATTAGCAGAGTTGCAGTTAACTATTTAGATCTTAATATATATATTGAAAACAATAAGATTAAAACACAGAATTATATCAAAAGCACAGACACAAATTCCTACATACCTACAACAAGTAACCACCACCCAGTATGGCTTAAGAATATTCCTAAGGGACAGTTTATGAGGGTCCGAAGGAATTGCTCAGAAATTGATTTGTTTGAGAAACATTCTAAACTAATGAAGGAACAATTTAGGGAAAAGGGATATTCGATAGAAGCCCTAGAAGACAATCTAACCTCCGTCAAAACTACAACACGTGAGAGTCTACTCACTGAATCCTCAAGAAAAAATAATGTATTATCTAAAACAGTCCCGTTTATAAGTAATTTTAATAGTCAACATAAAGGTATAGAAAAAATCATACGTAAACATTGGCACCTTTTAGAGAGTGACACGGAATTAAAAGACCATATTGAAGAAAAACCGAAGTTTATATATAGAAAGGCTCCAAATCTCAAAAACCATTTAGTGAGAAGTGCTTTTGGGGGCCCTAAGACAAATACAAATGTTATCTCAAAAGGTTTTTATCGCTGTGGAGAGTGTACAATGTGTAGGAATACAAAAGGACAACAAAAAATCGAATTCTGTGTATCTAGGTCCAATCAGAAGAAATTCCCAATACGGGATTTCATTACATGCAATTCAAAAAATTGTGTTTATATTATTGAATGCAAATGTGGCCTACAATATATAGGCCGTACCTCCAGACCCTTAAAGATAAGATGGTCCGAACATATTCGGAACATTAAGAAGGGTCTGGAGGGTCATCCCATGTCCCAGCATTTTAAACAATATCACTCTTGTAACCCCAGTGAGATTGTTTCTTTTTGTGGTTTCAAAAAAGTAGATAAATTTTGGAGGAAGTATGAATCAGGGTCCTCTTTGGCCAAGGAAGAGATGAAATGCATTTTTGAGTTTGATTCCTTACAACCTAAGGGACTAAACCTGGATTTTGAAGTCAAATGGTTTTTATGATGATGGTAATTTTATGGTCATTTTAGTCGTTTAATCCTATTTACTAATTTTATGATATTATCTATTATTGATTTAGTATGGAAGATTGTTTTTCACCTTACCCATTGACCATACCCAAGACCTACGATCATACCATCCTGGATGTGCCCAAATACAGCCGACCTTGGAAGCTATACAGGATTGGGGCCCGACTAGTACTTGGAGGGGAGACCCCTCGGGAAGATCGGGTGTCGTAGGTCAAAGAAAGGTAATTTTGGAGGGTGAGTATTTATAGATACATAGGAATTTGTTTTCAGTTGTTTTGAGTTGATTGTAGCCTAAAATGATTATAAATCAACAAACCATCCCATCCATTCAACTGTAATCCTTTGTACTTCACCTCCCATTATAACTCCTAAGTGATATCCTCACATTCACCCCCTCTTTTTTCTCACTTAATGTTCATTAATTTTTCCCCTCACATTTTATGTCAGGTTGATCAACAGACTATACACTTTTTCAATGAATACACACTGATAAGTCCGAACGGGCTTTATCCTTGTCCATGGAAGGTTATGTTCACTCCATCACATTTCACTAGAGTGATATTGAGCAGATGTGCCACCATTATTTCATTATCACTGTTGTATGTACTTTCCATCACACATATATATATATATATATAATCCTCCACTATGTATTATTATCCCTTTTCACCAATATGGTTAATAGTAGTCATGGTTTTCTAGGTCCCCACTAAGGCGGGGGTAGATACCTACCGGCTTCACCCCTGGAATCTGTGGGAATTATCTAGATCATGTATTACATCACTTTAGTTCTTTAAGATCAATTTATTTACCCAATATTTTGGTCATCACTAATCCTTTTGATATTTTACCACGAGGGATAGCATTAATATCCATTTTTAGACTACCCTTTAATCCTATGTATAAAGATTTGTCTTATGATAAAATCTTATTTTTTGGATAATCAGGGCCATACATTAGGCCATTGTTTTAATTGTATTATGTCAATTATTATTATTTTTATATAGATATGTTTTTTTCTGTCTGTATAAGTATGTCTTTTCGGGACTTATGATTTTTATCTGAGGCTTGTGTATATAACGGACCTTTTATTTGAGTATATATACGGCATACAACCAACAGAGATGTGTTCTCCGGGACTGTAATAAATAAGCACCTATTAGGAATCGTTAATGTGCGTCCATAACAACCCTCCCTGGAAACAACTTGGACGTCACGATTGTTGGACGGAATAGGAACCGGAAGAAACCAGCCGTTACCATAACAACACTCTTATACATCTTGATCGTCACATTGAAAGAAACCGGAAGTGTGGATACGCTACCATGGCAACGGACTAATCCACGTCATACACTCTTCCGGGACTTTGCACTATAATATGTGCACCTTAACAGAAGGAGGATCACTTTTGAGAAAGGGCTAAGCCCGAAACGCGTTAAGGTTCCTCCGTTGTCTGCATCCAGGTGTCTCCCTTCCAGCGCTCACGTCTCTTGTCGGGTCCTTTTCCATCGGTAGCGGACGTCCATAATCTACCCCCGGCATTAAAAGACCAGATCCTGGTATGGGTTTCTAACCGTGGCTCTACAGTTTATATTTATATGTTTTATTGTTAGATGGCACTTTAATAAATTGTATTTTTACTGATACTTTTGGGATTCGTTTTTTAGTACAACCCCTTTGGGTTATATGGGTATGGTTTTAATAATAAATGAATGATTTATCTATTTAATTCATTTATCTATTTATTTATTTTACCTTGCTCATTCCATTTTATATCCCTATAAGGTGAGACATTTTTTAACCTGTATCATATCTCTCTCATTCATATGTACTTCACGCACATCCTGGGAGGATATGTCTAGGGGATTTTGATCAAAGGAACAAAGAACCTTCATTCCACAAGTGGATTCCTACCTGTTGTATGCCGTTTAGAACTTTTCTATTGAGGGACACACAGCCTCAGTTGTAATTATTTGTATATTAATCCGTTTTTTTATCCCTCCTGCGCTGTCTTCCACACCTACAAACTTTTGTTTTATCTGTAATTTTTAGAGTTTGGACACTCTAAAGGTGTGTGTTAGCTGCGATAGGTTGTATTAGCGCTTTTAAGAGATCACACTCAACCCCCTTAGTTAAATAAACAGGTGTGTTCTTTGAGAACAAGGACCCCTTATCCCTTAGGATCCCTTATATATGGGGAAAGCTTCACTAAATAGTTAGCGTTGAAAAAATATGCAGCCGCAGACGAAACGCGTAAGCCTGTGAAATGGAGTGTTCCACAATAAATAAACTGCTACGAAGTTTCTTTGATACATCTTCAAACGGAGGAACGTGATATCGGCACCCCAGAGTTGGCCGACCACAGGAACTGTGAGGTACTGCTGCTTCAACCCCTATGGGGGAAAGACTGGGTCTATAGCGAGAGAGTTATACAGAGTCATCGCCGAGGGTGACGGAGTGAATTGACCTGGTCATTTTAAGTTGTAACCTTATACTGGAACCCTGCGGGATTACTATTCTCCACAGAGAAAGGTATTTCTTATTACCATTTCTTTCTCCCACGTAGTACCATTGACCTTTTAAACATTGGACGTTAAACAGGGGACACGGGTGAATAACTTTATCATCATATAGCCCACTAAGGGCAGCAGGTAATATCATCACTAACGTGGACACCAGGAGACCCATAATATTACAACCATCGATGTTAGCACTATTACTATAGCAATAAAGCTATTTGGACTGTATGTACCACAGTTCCTGCGTACAAATATAGATGTTATTTCTGGATATTTAAACAAATAAATGTGCAATAATAGAATATAGCTAAATTATTATCCCACTCCGATCTTTACATTTTTTTTTTTTTATCTCCCAGCCACAGATTTTATTAACAATACACTTATTCTCACTTGACACAAATAATATAAAACCATAAAAAATTAAAGTATATAATATTAAATACCAGCAAGGTGCTAATATATAAGTTTCTAAAAGGGCCCCTTCTTAGCTATGCCACATTATTATTCCATTATAACCACTCATGGAGTAATCAACGTTGAATTATAACCAATAAAAACTGCAGTCTCGATTTTTTTTCAATCTTGTAGACAGATCCACAAATTGAGGTATGTTGTAAATACTTATATTCCAATAGTACACAGTTCCTACACAATGTCAGAACTCTGAATTGTTATAGTTCCAATATTGTCCTTATCTTTTACATTTTAAATACCTTTTTCCTGAATGTTTTGTAAACCTGTTTATTTTGCTTGTACAATCTCTTTACATCTTAAGAAAGTCTTTATGCTTTGAAATCAGAACTATCAGGTTGGCCAATCACTAATTAACCTTCAATAGACAAGACTACACATCTCTCTTACTACCATAAGAAAAAGGATTTCCCAGACAGTTTTACGGCACTTAGTTTAATGACAGAACGTCACATGTATTAAAGTATTTATTACATTTTCATTAAAAACATTGCAAAGTTGTTTTACAAACTAAGAAACAAAGTTCTATAAAACGGTTTCACGAGTTATTACAGGTTTGAATGGAATTTAAGGCACATTAAACAGTTATTGGTGATGAAGAAAGGTTAAGAAAACATTTGTAACAATCAACATTAAAACCTCCTAAAAAGGCACCGATGCTGCACCTGGTTATATGCCTATGTTTCACAAGTGATGATGACCGGGGATCAAATTCTCTCTTACGCAAAGTGGTCATTTTGTGCTCACAAGTACTAGACAACGATCACATTTTGGGCATACACCACACTCACATTACAAATCTGGATCCTCCTGATCTCGTCTTCCATAGTGGAAGTGTTTCCAACGGCGTGGTGAGAATTTAACTTACCGCAAGGGCGTATTTCATATTTCAGCTCTTACTTACCATCGGTATTACGTGGGCACAGTGCGGAAATATTAAGGTCCACATTGTTTAAAGGGAAGGGTCTCCAATCACATGCTTGGAAAGCTGGATACAGCAGGGATATGGCTTTGAATCTCTGTTGCTGCCATGTTCGGAGTAGATGTGGGGGTCTGGATCCAGTACAGGGTCAGATGGCATGTGTCCAGAATGAAGGAAAAGAACTGACCTATATACACAAAGTACATAAGTCAGCTCTGAATAGTCACCACGCCTCCACTGTACCACAAGAGCATGCAGCCGACCAATACTGCATTCTGTGCATAGATCAGCTTCCATGAGATACGTATAGCGGGGGGCATTAGGCATTTAAATCGTACAGTAAAGGGCTGGATTTAGCCCTTGCACACGATCCACTATTCCGCATGTATGGACATGTGTGAAGGATAGTTAAGGTAGTCTCCTGGTCACAGATTCACCGTACGTAAAAGAGCAGTGAATCAGAAATTCGGCATGTACCCCTCCACTGTGAAAGCTATGTACAGAATTTCTTTCAGCGCAATATCATTCCACAGCTGCCCTCTCTCTTACCCCTTTCCAGATCGCCACCAAAAACCCAGGCCGTGATCTGAAAAGGTACCATGGTCCAACAACCCAGGAAAAAAGAAGAGTAAGTGGCTATGTGAAAGGTGCTAACCCGGGTCTCACCTAATAGACCCTATTGGAAGGATTTGATACGGTTGCTATGCAACAGTAAACAATTCCCGCCCAGGAGCCGAACGCAGCCCCTTCACAAGGTCAAGGCAGGCCCAGTACCCAGAATTTCCCGGGTCTACCCTGCTAGACATAGAAGGGGTTTTTGTCAAAAACCTGGCAAATCACCCGGTTTAAAAAAAAAAAAAAAACCCGGGGCTGCGATCTGAAAGCGGTATCACAGTACCCTGACCACCAACATTTACACCTCATGGTAAGAGATCACGGTCCGGATTCACAGTTATGTAGTTTTTGTCTTCCGTACGTTGTTTTAAGAACTGAGCTACTATGTATGTGTAGTAGCTTATTCACACTATCTACGTACCATTTCTGTACGTAGATTATGTAAACACTGTATTTTGTGCTTATGAAATCCACTCACAGAAATGGTACGTAGATAGCATAAATAATCTACTACACATGCGTAGTAGCTCAATTCTTAAAACAATGTACGCAAGACGAAAAACTACATAACTGTGAATCTGGACCCATAATAGAGGGGATTACAAATATGACATAAATAATATGGAGGGTAAGGAACAGTCACAACTATAATGCACCTGCTTTCTACACAATCAGCTTTCAATAGGTTAACAGTAATAGTGTTTTGAAAAGGATATAAACTGTTCAATGGAATGCCATTAAAATTCACACTATTTTGTAGTGGGCATTTTTAACATTATGTAACAGACTTTATATAATATACAAAATATAATCATTTTCAGAAACCGTAACAGTCGTTTGTGGCCATTTTCTTCAATGTGCTGTAAACAAGAGAGCGGCCATTTTGTTTACCAATAATACTGCAGACGTTGCTATGGTTTTTGTGAAGACTGAAAAAGCCCCATCTGGGCAAAAACAGATTTGTAAACAGGTTTAAAAGTACTAATATTTGCTCTAACACCAAACTAAAACCTTTCCTCAGAAGAAGCTAACATGTAACAAAAATAATTGAAGTAATAAATGGCTAGCTTGCTATCCGCCAGGGCGGACGTTATCCCCCTTCTCTCATTTGTAACACGGTCGCTTGGTGTTAATACTTTCACTGAAGGTCAGGTGTCCATCGAGAGCGATGGAGATTTAGGAGAATTCATCCAGGAAACGGAGGTGAAATTCCTTAATCTTCTGCAACATAAGTTTCAGCTTGTCAGCTGGGGGCAAGATGGTCATTCTGGAAACGAAGGCATTGGCATTTAGGGAGAAATTTGTATTGAAGCGAAAACAGACATAAAAAAAGCCACATTTATTACAAACATAAAAGATGAGAAAAAACAAAACACGGTACAGCATAAAATAAAGACTTTATAAATCAAGAATATTAAAATATTGGTCTGATTGTCGCAAATAGGGCAGATTCAAACAAACAATGTTTTAAGCCTATTCGGTTACAGAACAAGAGACTACGTAATTAATAACCGACCACAGGGGCTTTTATCCTGCTTTTGGAAAGTACCAGTTACCCGCAATCATCAGGTCAAGAACCACTTTTTGAACCCCATTCTGTCCCTTTTACCCTCTTCTTAAATTCCTGTCTTCAGTTCATACTGTACCCCCACCCTCACTATGTTCCTGCCACTAACTCATCACCCCTTTCCCCATTCACTATAATTGTGTTTTACATATTTTTCAAATCCATGTCCCATCAACTGCCAATACCTTTATTTTTACCTATTTTTGAAATGCTATTTTTTCCCTCTGTTTCTGTGGCTAGCAGATTACCCCCGGCCTTTCATGCACCTGTTACCTTTACCTATAAATTGATTGAGCAACTTCCATTCTGTGTTTGTACTGTTTGTGGGCATGTCTGGGAGCAGCAGCTGAGAGGGGGTGTTGTTCCACAGCAGCCATTTTGGAGGCTTTAAGGGGTGTCTCCTGAGGTAATTTTGGCTCTCAATTTTAAAACACATGTATGTATGTATGTATGTATGTATGTATGTATGTATGTATGTATGTATGTGTGATCCAACCAACATTGGGACTCTCATTGTTAGAGTTAGGACCGCCATATGCAGAAAGGCCTTGATGGTGGCTGATCGCATATTTGCGCAAATATGTGTAACAGACATTTCTGTGTTTTATGTTACAGATAGACGGTATAGTCTGTTACTGGTTGATGGCAGTGTTGCCGGGGCTATTTTTCCCTTTGTTTCTGTGCTAGCAGATTACCCCCCGGCCTTTCATGCACCTGTTTACATTTACCCATAAATTGATTGAGCAACTTCCATTCTGTGTTTATTTTTGCAATGATCTTTAAGGTCTATTTTTTACATATGCCATTCATCCCTCGCCATGTATTATTATATGCCCCATGTCTTCTGGTATTGTGCCTGGTTAAAATCCAAACACTGCTGAATGCTGGTTGCTATCTGCTCACAGCCCTGTCCATTGGGGGGAGAGCCCCCAATCTATCAGATATCATTTGCAGAGTGGAGACTTGCTTGCCTTTTAACATCAACTGAATGGTAACCTTGCTAACAATATTTTAAAATGTATTTATAATTAAACACATTGGTCCAGATTAACAGTCACGTAGTTTTCGTCTTACGTACATCGTTTTAAGAATTGAGCTACTACGCAGGCATAGCAGCTGATTTACACTATCTACCTACCATAAGTGCAGTCTTTAGATTCTTAAAACAATGTACGTAAGATGAAAACTACGTAACTGTAAATCCGGACCATTATAATTACTCCATGCATATTGTAATCAAACCCAAGAACAATCATGGCCACCCTTGTCGTTTTGCATAGTAGCATCAATACACAAATGTTACCTAAAGTGATAGGTTCCCGCTTTCTGTCCAAAGCCACTTCCAGGAACCACACAGATGCCGGCAGCATCCAGTAACTGCATACAGTAAAACATGTCCGGTGCCATCTGCAAATCCTGAGGACATCGTACGAGTGTGGTCAATAGATAATTTAACAAACGAAAACTCAACAGGTTGTAGGACATGCAACATCATCACAGCATAGTGACCCTATCACAGGACTACAAAAACAAGTGTAACATACCCTACAGCAATATACCGGAAGATTAAAAATCATGCTGCCTGCCAACCTTTTTAAATGCCAATAATCCTATTCTACGATGACTGTTGATTTACGGACCTGATGTTTTCTTGCTATCTATATTAATGTAGATATAATCTGGCCTATCTATTTTCTCAAACTTCTCATTTAAGCAAGTTATACGTTACAGGAGTGTTCAGTGTTTTCTTATTGTCCTCTCAAAGAAAGATCTACACAGTAGACTGAACACCATGTAGTATGTGTGTGTTATGGGTACTAAGTTTTGTTTTGTGTTTGTTTATGAACATTTACAAAACTTCAATAAAAAAAAATACTAAATATAAAAATATATATTTTATATGTAATTGCTTTTACTGACTATCTCAATACATTTTTGCAGCATTCAGCCTAAATTATGATAAGGAGGAAGGGAATTTTACAGAAAAATGTATTTATAAAGCACAAGGTGGCGCTGTGGTCATAAACAATACAAACTGCCCCTACGCACAAGAGCGGAGCGTATTACCGCTGCAGCGTAAAAACTTTCACTCCCACGACACTCCCCTCACCTTCCTTTCATTACGCCCGCCAAACCCTACCCTAACTTTTCCCATGTGTTTGTACGTATTTTCGTAGCGACGCGCTGTTTGTAGCGGCCTAAGCACGCCCATACTGTACAATTTAAATGGCTCCCCTCGCCTACATTCCTTAACTCCAGCGTCCGTACTAACTTCCTACTATAAACACGCCCCGTCGTCGGAAAAAACGCAAACAATACGGACGCCCGAATCGCCGCTACGAAAAGGTCTTTGGTACGACCGGAAGTTGTCACTATGCACAGTGCGTTTTTTATGGCGATTTTACGCTTAC
>WWET01001146.1:251306-265061 GCA_011038615.1 Limnodynastes dumerilii
TTAATTGTATTCTTTGCATGCAGGGATATATCTTTGAATTGCTTACTGCACACAGATACTGACCAGCTTTACTATTACACTGTTATTTAGACTTGGGCTGGGAAATATCACCTCTCAACACTAGTACTGTTTGCAACAGATGAAATATGACTCCCCTGCAATCAACATGGTTTAGCCCAGGAGTGACTTTAAGTTCTTATTTTAAGAAGATTCTTAAGTGTGAATCAGGTCCTTAATTTCAAGCTCCTTCTTAAGTCTGGATACAGCCCATTATATGTAAATAACTTTATGCATTTTGATGAAGTTACTAAAGAGGAAATGGTGAGATGTTGCCAAGAGCAACCACTCATATTGCAGCCATCAGTGTTCTGCTATATCAGACACACTAGGTCTTAAGCTTAGCCTAAGCTATTGGAGCATGCTGGGAGTCATAGTTTCACAACGTCTGGAGTGCCACAGTTTGTCAAGTACATATAGGCAACATTAAGCACTCCAAGTGTCGTGAAACTACAACTCCCATCTTGCTTTGCCAGATATCAGCTCTGCTGATACGTCATGTTGAAGCATGCTTAAAGTTGTAGTTTTACAACATCTGCAGTGTCAGAGGATGCCTGTGGCTGGTTTTGAAAATGATAGCTTGAATGGGATTGGTTGCTATGGGCAATATTGCCACTTTTCCTCCTTAGAAGCTTAATTAAATATTTACTTAACACAAAATTATTACAATAATATTCACTTTGTATAAATTCAGAGCTAAGAGACACACACTCTTTTTGCTTTACATAGTAGGGATCATTAATCCCTATAGCAAACATTAATTTAGTGCATAGGGTGTTCATAGGGAGTAAAGAACATATACAAAGACAATACAGCCAATGGCTCATTTCAGTGTTCAGGGTAAAGGCTTGGAGCATATTCAGTGGGGATTAGGGATCTCTAACTAATCATATATAAATGATGTATACCGCAAAGGTAGAATGCAGGTCCAGTGGTAAAATACGATGGCACAAGCTTTACCACACATCATGCTAATAAAGTTTCGAAGTGGCGGCAGGTTGGTCATGTGCCACATTAGTATTCCGCTTGTTTAAGCATCTGAATACTGACAGCAGGTATAGAGCACGTTCTGCAGAGCCTCAGGGAGAAGGTAAATGAATGAATGAATTAAAATAAATAATGTTTAATGCTTTTAAATTACATTAGGTAGGAGGGAACAGCTCAATTTGGTATTATTGGACCAGATCCAGAGTTTGAAAATAAGTTACTCCTGGGCTAAACCATGTTGATTGCAGGGGAGTCATATTTCATCTGCTGCAAACATATGCAAGAGTCTCAAAGCTCTCAGCAAGCCATGCGATGATAGTGATGGAAAAGGAAGGGGGGTATGACACAGAGAAAACAGGGCTCAATATGGCATTCCAAAGCCTCTCAACTCATTACACAATACTATGGGTCATTTTTTTTACACTGCCTCTTCAGCCTGGCATCCCTCTTCATCCACAAGTTCCAGGTAATGTAACAATTACCCTGCTTAGAGGCTGGATGCTGTACAGACCCAGAATGGGCCTGGTGGATGTAGCCTGCTCTCTCTCCATTCACAACCCCAGGAACCCTTAAGCACACATGTAACAACATTGAAGATCTATAAGATAGAAACGTGGGTCCTTTGTAATGTAGGTTTTTGGTGGTGATCTGAAAGGGAACGGGGTCCTGGCCCCGGGTATAATGACCCAGGACTCAGACACAGGAAAAAAGAAGGGGTAAATGGTGATGTGAAAGGTGCTGACCTGGGTTTTTTTCAACCCGGGTCTCACCAAACGCACCTGATTGGAGGGATTTGTTTACTGTTGCTTTTTAGCAGTAAACAAATCCCTCCCCGGGAACCGTGCACTGCCCCTATGATGTCAGGGCAGAGACGGGACCAGGAATTTCCTGGGTCGGAGCTGGTCTTAAAACAGGGTTGAATAATCCGGTTTATTGCCTTTGGTGATGTGGAACGGGTTTAAGTTGAAAATAATAGAGACATAGAAAATAAACATAATACAGATAATAATAAGAGAAACATGAATCATCTGCAATCAGTATTTATTTTATTTTTGGAAAACAGACAACTTTTGGAAATGGGGACACAAGAAAACACGACTCGCTGCCTGTTGTTTGTTTAATGACATGTGAGGTCGTAGCTTTCTCAAGCTGTGTCTGCGTAAACATCACAAGGTGTGAATGTGGTAGAGTGCATTGGACCCTTCTCTTAATACAGGTCACAAACAATAAGAAAATAAAACACTTGTTAATGATACATTCACACTGGAAATGTTATATGTGCCCTTCAGGACAGACAATGACGTACGAACGATTGGATCTAGAACATTTGCTCTGCAAATAGGTTATGGACAAATAGAGATCTGTTCCATAGCTTTTACAGGATCTAGATTTCAATAATACCCCCTTTCACAGTAAGGCATGGACCCGGGAATAAGCCAGGTCATGTATCTGTGTGAAATGGTCAACCCGGGTCATGTGACCCAGGTTCGTGACCCTGGTTGCTATGAAGGTCATTCCTATGTTGGAGCCGATGGGTTGTGGTTTGAAAAGTGATCCCAGGTTATTCTACCTGGGTTCTGTTAAAAGCAGATCATTGGCGGATTGGACTCGCTCTCTGCCCCTGCTATGTTATCTGTATGAGATATAATGACTCTTCTTGACAGGGCCGTAACTAGGGGTGTGCGATAAGGGCGGCTGCCCAGGGCACCAAGCTTAAGAGGGGCACTAGTAAGTTCATATTTAATGTTTAATTGGTTTGAAATTCAGGGTCGGGGGCACCAATTTTCCTTTTTGCCCCAGGCGCTAAAATTTCTTGCTTCTTGATAATGCATGGCAGACACTGGTCCAGCGTGAGAGGCGACGACACGGGATTTAACCAGGACGAAAGTGCGATATGAAGAGATGAAGAGAAACCATGTTCATTATCCCATGTCGGATCTACAAATTTATTGAGAAAGGGGTATAAGTGGATGATTTCCGTGTGATTGGATTGAAAAAAAACATTTCATGATCTGCGCATCAAAGTGACCCGATCATAAAGCAATCCACCCGATCCAGCCTGTGACAAGTGACAGTGGGAGGGGTGGATTGCAGTCACAAGTGGGAGGCCCTTATTATTATAATTTACTGTATAGCTGTGAGAGTATGATAAGAGGAGCGGCTTTGGATCCTACGGCGAGAAAGACCCCACTACCGGCTGGTATGTGAAGTGCTCTCATGGGAGGTGGCTGGAGGATATAAAGCATGGTGATGGTACATACTACTATGGGGAGAAGGAGTATTATGGAGGGGAGTGGAAGAAGGGAGAGAGAAGCGGCTGAGAACCATGTGTTATGTCAACGAGGACGTCTATGATGGAGAGAGGAAGTAACGGAAGCAGTGCAGACAAGGGACTCTCACATTGGCCAATGGCAATCGCTATAAAGGTTCCTGTGCCTTAGTAGCCCTTGCTGGATTGGTCTTCATTCCCATCATGCAGTTTTTCTATTAGGAAAAATGGAAGCACTAGGAGTGTATCCAACACATTTATTTTTGTTAACACAAGTAATCAAATACCAGACATACAATATATAAAAAAAATAAAATGCAAAAACTATCACAAACTATCATCAATGTCAACAATTAAAAAATTTATTTAGGGTTGCATCCTAAATAAATGAGCTCATAATTGGGATAATTCCACAAATCTCAAGTGTTTAGTCCCCTCACTTTGTATTGGGATATACTGCATATAAGAACCAGTTCTGCTATTACCTACTTACCTAAATGACCTCCCATCTCATTACTACATACCATTTCTGCATTCTATCACGCTCTCCACAATCCCTTAGATTATCTTCTAGCCTACAGATCTTTTAACAATCACTCAAAACACACTCCTACATGAAATATAATTCATTACCTTACCCTCAACTACCAGTCTTTGCCATTCACCTCCCCTCTCTCCACACACCCACAACCATCAGGGTCAGATTGGCCTTAAACCTTACTGGGAATTTTCCCCGAAAGGCCAAAGCCAGAATGAGGCATCCCCTGGGTCCGGACCAATCAGTATAATGCTCTTCTGCTTAGAAGAACCAGTGTACTGGCCCTGTCCACCACTTAATTGACCACACCCACATGAGGCCACGTCAAGAATTTTTACAGGGCCATTCTAAGATTCTAATTCGCCCATGACAACCATCCCTCTCTCTCAAAATCTTCCCCTCTACCTGTCTTCCCAGCCCTCTTGGGCCGTATTCAGTCCTCCGGCCGCATTGCATATGCGGCCGGAGTTTACCCATATGAACTACTGCATATACGCTATCTACGTTGTAAAAAGTAACGTAGATAACGTAACAAAATTGCTGCACATGTGCCGTAGTTCATATCGGTAAACTCCTGGTCTGAATACGGCCCCTTGTCTTTTGTCGGTTTCCCCCTCCCGCTTGTATACTGTATTAAGCTCTTGCATGATATACCCATCATCCTCTTGTCCTATACTTCCTATGGCTTTGTGTCATCAGAATTTGCGTTAGTGGGGTTTCTCTGTTTCATTTGTCATCAATCTGTATACCCTTGTGTTTCAGTTGTGTTTATACTGTGTGATTTGTACATCATTTCGGACTCTTTGGGCCTCCAAATAAATAATTCATAATTTTTTTTTTTTTTTAACTTTCTTTATTGGAGCAATCTCAACAAATCAAAATAACATAGTACTGATAACAATGTTGGTACAGTTATTACATAGCAGCACAATATTAAGGCATGTACAATATGGTAAAAGAACACAGAAATAGGTTGATCTCGGGCCTAGACCTCTCACCCATCTCCACCTCCATTTCTCTTGCCTGGTCCAAAAATTTATAAGTTATCGGGCGGTTCTACATTTGGAATAGGGGGATCCCCCAGCAGCAGTCTAGTTTCATACCAGGCCACGTAACGAAAACAGTTATGTATTTGCAGTTGTATAGAGGGGGGTAGTGTAGAGATATATTTTTCCCATAACATGAATAGATTTTTAACTGACCTTTCTTTAGTTAAGGAGGCCTCCAACCACTCCATCCTAAACAAATAATACATTTTTTCTTTGAAAAGTACAATATTTGGAGGTCTAGGTTGTATCCACTTTTGCAAAATACACTTGCGCGCTACTGCTGAAACTATTGTAAGCATTTGTTTTTCAACTTTATTTAGTTTAATATCTGGATTTAAGTATCCCAATATTGCCCATTCAGGTGTAAGTGATACTGTCTCCACCAATCGTGTAGAGACAAAACGCTGTACCTGTTTCCAGAACGTGCGCACTTGGGGGCATTCCCAAAGACAGTGAACTAAAGTCGCGCTTGGCCCCCCACATTTAATACAGTCTGCGTTGTCCGCGATACCCATCAAAAATCTTCTTTCAGGAGAAAGATAACCTCTGTGAAAGACAAGCAGCTGCATCTCTCTATATGTGTTAGCCTTAAGTACATTATAGGAGTATTTTAACGTGTTCATAATTTGGTCTACAGCTAAATGGGGGAAAATCGATAACCAACATGAGAGACCAGTTTGGATGCTAGAGTAGTCCAAAATATTGCGTATAGCACTATAATGTAATGAAATAGTACCCCTTTCCTTCGGAGGATTAGCGAGTAGCCTGTCGAAATCATTGCACCAGTCAAGGTCATTAAATTCTTGGGTAATCATGCGAGTGTAATGCATGGCCTGGTGGAGGGCGAACATATGCGTGGGCGGGATCCCATGAGTCTCCTGGATTTGTGCATAATTTTTTAAGGATTTCATGTGAGGGAATGTCAAATCGCGGATATTTTTTATTTGATGTGAGGGCCATCTGGTGAATGGGAACATTGCTTCTCCGTTTTGGAAGGCTGGATTATGTAGGAACGTCAGAAAAAGAGAGTATTGACCACTTATCCCTTTACGCTTCCTTGTCAGTTGTTGAATAATTTTTCTCACACTTAGAGGCAGTACATTAATTGCCAAGTAAATGAACCATCTGCTCAAGTAAGAACGAAGACAGAATGCTAATATGGAAAAAAGATCCACAGTATTATAATGTCAAGATTTTTCTAATAATGCATTGTGTAAAGTTGGATTTAAGAAAATTTAGGAAGTAAGGAAAACAGACACTTAATTTTTTTAAGCAAACATTTGACAACAATATCTGAGACCTAACATTTATCTATTCAGTTAAACTCTAACTAATTTCAATTTAAAAATAAAAAAAATATGCAACAATCAATCTATTTCTATATGGGACAAAAATAAATGAGTGTTCCTTACACAAATCACTTTTAGTTTCTAAAAGTACAACTGAAGCCCAATAATTTAACCATAGTCAAGGATGTAACTATTCTGAGACTAGAGTCAGGAAAGCAGTGAGTGAGGGTATCTACGGAGCCTGACTTTAAGGAGGGTCAGTCAATACTTGGTTGTCTCAACCAATAAATTCCCAGTTCCAGTATAATTCCTTCAATCTAAACTGATTCCTACATCTGCTATCAAAAGAGCAAAGCAGAAGATTCTTCTATAAAGGGAATAATCTGGAACACGCATATGTGCTCTGAAGAGGTTACATTATAAAGTTAGAAAAAAGGGATTTGGAAAGCAAGAACAGCATCAACAGACTCCAAAATAACATTTATGATACTTGGCAAAGCTTTGTTCCAATCCCACTGGCTGTCAATAAATCATTAAACTTCTCAATACTCGTGTAATAATTCACGTATTTATCCTACAAATCCCCCTAGTTTAACAAAGTAAAAGTACTTAATAGTTTGTTGCCAAGGACTGGGACAAATGTATTGGAATACATTAAACAGTTATAAAAATGTATATCAATACCTCACAGATCCTACAGAACATCTGTATCACACTTGCTTCTGACAGAAAAACATTTCTCTGTTTTCTATTTGTTTCCTCTCCAGATTGGGAAAGTAGATGGTTGTCTATAAGGTACTGCAAGCTGGGATATAATACATAATAAAAAAATACATAAAAAATACATAATACATACATAAATAATACATACATACATAAATAATACATAATACATACATAAATAATACATAATATATACATACATACATACATATATAATACATAATACATACATACATACATACATAAATAATACATAATACATAAAGGAATATATCTGGATTGATTCTTCAGGATTACTAAAGAATTATAGACAGCGGACCATATTCAGACCATATTCAGACCATATTCAGACCATATTCAGACCATATTCAGAGATCCGTCAGCGAAAGGTTCGCAATTATACGCACAATCATTGCAAGGCAACACCCATGACTCTCCACTCACACCGACGAGTTGTCCTTGATTTACGAGTGCCTCGACCACCCTTATCTTTAAGTGTGCATTTCCGCGCGTATAATATTTCCGTACGTGCGTATCTAACTAACCGCACCCTCAAACAGTCATTTAAATGCCTCCCTCCCACCCACTTTCACGTATCTGTCTCCGGACGGATTAAAACCACGACCTCTCCGTATGTACTTGTTCACAAGTCCGTGTCTAATGGACTTACATCCGTCAATTCAACGTAGATAGCGTAAATTTAGTTACTACGCATGCGCAGTTCATCAGATCGTAAAAATAAGCATGGAACTTTGTGTAAAAACGGTTCTCTGAATACGGCCCAGCATCTTTTCTTCCTTCTTATAACTATTGGATATTTATCTACGTTACTAAGGTTGTGTTCGGCGTTCCGATTTTCTCAAATAGTGCCTACATATTGATTATTAGAGGATTTAGCGGCACAACAAGTCCGCCCTGGAGAATGGACGCAGCCCCTGATAAACATTTCGTTAACACACCATTCAAGATTTTTCAGAGAGCTTAGAGGTGAAATAGTAGAGGTGCGCTGGTTAATCTCCTCCCTTTTTCCATTAAGTCTAAATTTATTTAAACTAAGAGCTGCTGAGTATTTGTGTGCATTAAGCTAAATAATGACCTTGCATGCAAAAAAAATGTAATTCACATTGCAAAATGGTTTCTTAAGGTGCAACTCTGAACACATTCCTATAAATGTAAAATTACTAATCAGTGCTATAGGATCTGTGCAATCTATGAATAAATATTCATTTGTATATACATAAGAATAATATCCAATATATTTCTCAACCCACAGTGTATGCTTTATCCAGCACTAGTGCTTATAGCCTAGTGCTAGTCACCATAAAACACGTGTTAGTGTTTGGTAGAACCATAGAGGGGGACCTGCAGGGTGGGTCTCTTCTACCAGCTCTAGGTCAGTTCCTTTGTCTAATAGGGTCTGCCAGGGCATGCTGGCACCTGTAGTTCATATGTGGCATATATGAGCAGCGCAGTCAGCCATCAGTAATAAAGGAAACATATGCGGCAGGTATGTATGACAACCCAAATTGTCTTTTACCATTGTAAATGCAGCAACTTCCCTGCTCTTAGAGAGAACGGGTTTCCTTCTGTGCTGCACATTCAGCCTTGAGGGTGTTTCACATCTAGGATAGCATGTTACATGTGTCTCTTTAACACTACGATCAAAAAGAGAGAAGTATAATTGATCCTGAACATTCATCACTGGTTCACTACACTACTAGTGTAACAGTCCTCAGTCCATAGTACTCATTATACTGAGTGTATACGAGTTCTATGGTGAGCCATAACACAGAGTTCCCGGGATTCACTGTAGATGCTGGTGTTTTAGAATTGTAAACAAATTAAATGGCTTTCTAGGATTAGGAAGCTGCTCTACTCTTCAACACAATGTAAGAACGCCATTACAAAAAAAAATCAAAGAACCCTTGAGAGTAATTATGACCTAATTCACTTCCATGTATCTCCATTACCTGTGCTGTAAGAAGCATCGCTTTGTTTGTATGTATGTTGTAAAGAGAAGTTTATAAATGGGATAAGGTTTGGGAAATATAATGGTTAAGTAATTACAAAAGAAGATTCACTTAGCTAGGACACTGAGTTGCATAAAATAGTGGAGGACATTGGCACGGATGGAAAGCTAATTAGAAAATGATCCGTGTGCTCATTATCTCTCTTTTAAATGCTGCGAACTTCAAAGAAAAAGGCATATAAAAACTTTTTGTTTGAAGTCACTTTTATATTTTATTCTGTCGATCTCTGGGAAAGGGAAGGATAGTGTTGTAGTGTCTGCTCAAGCTACTTCCAGAGATATGAAATGAAAGGTTTAAATAAAGGAGGATATTCTTACTAAGGCCATATCCAAGAGCTCAGACACCTAAAGGAAGCTGAAGTGGCAGATACTCATACCGCTTTATCGCGTCTAATGTCACAAGCTCAATAAGAAGCTAACGGCGGGATTTCTTTTATAATGGTTTCTGCAAATTGGAAGCAGTTGTCTACTTGGCAGGATTTACGCCTGATTCTTGGATCCGGAATAGGACCTGTTTTTTTATATTTTATGGAATCAAAGGGCCTGATTCAGAGATCCGCTGCCGATGGGATCTCAAATATACGCATCTAAGTGTCAGGTCGGAGCAGGATACAACCCACTGCATAAACAGTCACTCCCCTTGCAAACAGCGGCGGATCTTAAAGTTAGACCAGCATTGACTAACCCTAACTCTGCGCTGTCATTTGAGATCTTAAGTGAATTAGTTGCGTTTATTTAAGATCCTAAGTGTCTGCTCGCGCCCACTTTCCCTCATCTCAATGCCTCCCCCCGCCCATTTCCATGCAAATCCTTCAGATCTTAAACTTCCGCAGCACTTAAGATCTTAAGTGCTTGCGATCGATTCACAGGTCCGCGCTTAGCGAATTTAGGATCCTAACCTCTACGTAGATGACGTTGCACTATTACTACGCACGCGCAATGATGCGAATTTCTTAAGATCCTAAATATACGCACCTAAATAGCGATAAAATCGTATCTCTGAATCAGGCCCAAAATGTGGAAATAGTGTAAAATGTAAGTGTGTCTCTCAAATGGCTTCAGTTAATGTGACTTGAAGGTAATGTAACAAAGCAATGAGAAAGGCAGGTCAGATGATTGGTTGCATAGGGAGAAGGAGAGAAGTAGTGATGTCACGTTATAGGTCATTGGTGCGGCCTCACCTGGAATACTGGGGTCAGTTCTGGAGGCCGTATCTTCAGTAGGGATATGGGACCGGATGCAGAGTTAGGAACATTATGCCACTTACGCACACACGTAAGCGGCATGATTTGACTGGAGGGTGCATGTGCCCCCCAAGATGTTACGATAGGAAATGGGCTGTGCTTCCCCTCTGCCCTCTAAAGTGGGTGGGGGGAACATGGTAATTGTACAGTGTGGGAGGGGTATCAGTGGTCGTACGGGCCGCTGATCCGCATGCTTTAATTAAAGCAGTATGAGCCGTCATAAAGCCTGCACGATAGAGGAGAGTGACAGGGGGCGTGCTCTCCCCTTTCTCTGTTGGATGGACAGACCCCAGCACGTATGGAATGCATGCGGGAGTCTGGATCCGGTCCGTGGTTTGCTGATATGATGGCCTTTTTTTTTTCAATCATCGTACGCCAGCTGAATGTAAGAGAAAGCGGTTGAGGAGACTCCTGCAGTCATGAAAAGTCATCTGCCGACGGGTAAGTGGTTTTTACCTAACCTTACCCTTAACCCTTTCCTGACCCCAAACCTCCATTTCCCGCAGCTTAACCCTAACCTTCCCCTTCTTCAGCCCTAACCTTAAAACTCCATGTACTGCAGCCTAACCCTTTCATGCCCCGCAACCTAAGCCTAACCTTCCCCTAAAGCCCCTAAAACCCACCACAGCCTAACCCTAACCTTATACCCACCGTAACCATGGCAGCCTGTTGCTATTTGGAACGATGAAATATTTTCCCGTTCCCAATAGAAATGTTCTTTTTGCAGATGTTTCTGAACATTGATAAAGCGGCCATTCAGCGGACGACTGGATCATTTTCCAAATAGGGCCAAACCGGACCGACAACTACATTCCTCCAGATGTATCATAAAACATACAGAGAATAGAGGAAGTTACATGTATAGCTTGGAGCAGAGAAGGGACAGGGGGATATGAGAGCAGCTTTCACATATCCAAGGGTTTATCAAAGTACAGGAGGGGGCATTTCCCATTGGAAGAGGTGTATTAAAACACAGGAACATGCATTGAAACTTGAGGGAGTTAGGTTTAAAAAAAGGTGGAAAAATGACTTTACTGGAAGGGTTGTTGATAAATGGAATTTTTTTCATTTTATTGGGGAGACTTGATGGACCAAGTGACCCTTATCTGCTGAAGCATTCTATATTTCTGTGTATATATTTTGGGTTATGTTGCTGTTTCCCAGGGCAACCATTCTTCCTTTGTAGCAGCCAAATTCAGCACACAGTAGTACGGAGTTGATGCAAATAAGCATAGTATGGTTGTCACATACATCTGCTACATCCACAGCAAATAAAACATAAACATAAAGCTTAGGCCTGTCTGGCCACTACCTAATACAGAGCATAAGCCCTGTGTACTGTGAGAGGATATTCAGTCCTTACCCACAAACACAGCACAATTTACCTATAGTGCTTATGGCCTCCCTGAATGTCTGGTCCCTGCAGAGACCTCCTGCCTTCAGATCAGAAACCACTCTACCACTGGTGATGCTTTTACTAACCAGCTTACAGACTGGTTGGGTTAATGACCCAGACCAAAAGATAGAACTCTGGGACCTTTATAGAGCTCCTGCTGCACTCTAAGCCCAGGATTTCTATCACAAACATTGTGTACTTTTTTTTGTCTGTCTTTTTTTTGCTATATTAAGCATTTTTTCATACTGAATATTCCAAGATAATAGGTACATTCTGATTCTTGATATTGGGTGGCACCAATAATGGTCCAAAGACAGTAGGGATGTATTTATGTAATCTACGTCCTGCTTAGTTGAAATATTTGGATTTACGATCATTTTGATTTGATCAACAACATGGACTGTATCCAGAATTACAATTTCTGTGCACACAGGTCCCTGGGCAGAAAGATACATAGAGATGAGATATGTTAGCACTGGACTGCACTAACAGACATCTGTTTAACCTCTTTCACCCATGTGGTCTGACTTAGTTGCTGACTTAAATTTTCTGGACCTTATTCACACTTAAGAGAGAATTTGCGATGGTACCTAAATATACGCACGGTCGAGATCCGTAAAAGCGATTCAGAGATGCCAAAAAATAAAGTTAACCACACCCCCAGTCTCAGGACTGCCACTTACGGACGGTTCTCTAAGTGGGTAGATATAAGTGCAGATGTGTTTCCTTATTGTGAGTCACATAGAGGCCATCTAGGTACTTAAAGTTAATCAATGTTCACTCAACATATTAATAAACAACTCAAAACTTCTTTATATTTATCTGCACACTATTATCTGACTATTAAATGTATTTGATTGGTTTTTTTTTTACTAATACAATAATTCCACATTGTAATTTTAACCATTAACGTGCCTTGGAGCAACAAGCTACCTTTGTAATATATGCTAATTGCTAAGTATATGTTTTTAAACAATTATGTTTTTTTTTTAAATATTGTTATTTTTTACTCCAATATTTAGCTAAATGATTTTAATCAAGTTTTTTTTATTAACAATTTTTTGTTTTATTTTACACAAATTAGAAATGTTTAAAAAATTACAAATATTCAAATTAATGTGAATAGAAATGTTTTCTAGAGTGTTAAAGGTCAATAACATATAAACACGACACATAGGCAAGCCCCAAACCATTCATAAATCAACTTAAGATTGGTAAAGGGCTACCTTATCTTTTCACGTGCGCATGTATACTTCCGCAAGGCCCTCGCACTTGTGAATCAGTCCTAATTTAAGAGGAACGCCCATGTTGTACATTAGTAGCCCCTGTGCCGCTCATTTAATGCGGTACTCATTCCGTGCCGATGCGGGACTCATCCCGTGCCGATGCGGGACTCATTCCGTGCCGATGCGGTACGCAACCTGTGCCGATGCGGGACTCATTCTGTGCTGATGCGGGACTCAACCTGTGCCGATGCGGGACTCATTCCGAGCCGATGCGGGACTCATTCCGTGCCTATGCGGGACTCATTCCGTGCCGACGCGGGACTCATCCTGTGCCTATGTGGGACTCATTCCGTGCCGATGCGGGACTCATCCTGTGCCGATGCGAGACTCATCCTGTGCCGATGCGAGACTCATCCTGTGCCGATGCGGGACTCATTCCTTGCTGATGCGGGACTCATCCTGTGCCGTAGTGGGACTCATCCTGTGCCGATGCGGGACTCAACCTGTGCCAATGCGGGACTCATTCCGTGCCGATGCGGGACTCATTCCGTGCCGATGAGGGACTCATCCTGTGCCGATGCGGGACTCATTCAGCGCCGATGCGGGACGCATTCAGCGCCGATGCGAAACTCATTCCGTGCCGATGCGATTGGTCTGGGTCCAATCAAATCTCTCCTCCAGGAGACGCAGCTTCCCAATACTGCTGCAGCAATAAACCATGTTCTAACTGGGGGCTAAATACATGGTCTATTCCACCACCATCTGGATGAAAAATGACTTCACTGAAAGGGTGATAGATAAGTGGAATAACCTCCCATCTGAGGGGGTAGAGGTAACACAGGAGAACAGTGTAAACATGCTGGGGATAAATATAAGGATATCCTAAATCTCAAACTAAATTGAGGGTAAATAGGGTTTAGGGTCAGTATAGTTTTAAATAAACAACTG
>WWET01001146.1:266288-285490 GCA_011038615.1 Limnodynastes dumerilii
TGTATGTATGTATGTATGTATGTGTGTGTGTGTGTATGTGTATGTATGTATGTATGTATGTATGTATGTATGTATGTATGTATGTGTGTTTGTGTGTGTGTGGGGGGAGAGTGAGAACACTATTAAGTAGAAATAAGATATTTATTATAGTGCATATAGAACCCTATAATGGGAGAGAAATTAAAGTAAAGAGCTTTATTAGGGAAAATACTGAATGCATAACCCATAACAAATCTCTTTATTCCTTAATTGTGTGCAATTATCTCATAATCATACAGAGCCCTATTCTGGGTGAATATAGAGGCCTATTATTAGGGAGTTCATTTGACGTAATTGAAATACACTGTTTTCACTGTCTCTCAGTGGGCCTGATACAGACTTGTGATGATACTTTTTTCGGAGATCTGAAAACAGCTGGACCGGGAATCCGATATCCAGCCTTCCGTGTGAGCGTATGGTAGACCACTCCCCTCACTCACATGGGCTTCCGACAGGATGCATTCTCCGGAAAGTATTGACAGCTGAAAGCTCATTTTCGGCTGTCTCTATTTAGAAAATACTAGTGATTAGCAAGTTTTATTAATGAATGGGTTATTTATTTTTCGGCATAATTATTCATGAATTATTTCCGCAACAACCGCCGCAGACCTGTCCCACCGCCACAAACTCACCGAACCGCACAGGTGAGTGTACAAAGAGTCTTTGGGGAGTCTTAGGGTCAGGCTGCGGGGAGGGGAGTCTTAGGGTTAGGCTGTGGGGAAGGGAGTCAGAGGGTCAGCCTGTGGGGAGGAGAGGATTAGAGTAATGGAAGGGGAGGGTTAGGGTAAGGATTAGGATAAGGGTTAGGGTTATATACTTACCATTCGCCGCTGCAACTTCATTCCGGGGATGATCGATTGCTTTTCCTCGCAAGGCAGGAGCAATCAATTTGAGAGCCAGTTCAAAACTGACTGGTATAAAGGGCCGTTCTGACCACAGACCCACACCCACTTCCCAGGGGGGAGGGGACCCTGCCTTAACATTTCTGATCTATCCCCTCCAAATATGTGGATGGATCAGAAGTGTAGATAGCGATCCTACTGTACAATTAAAATATGTAACCAGTTCCCCTTTGCGTTTGCACTCTACTGTCAGAGATACGTTGGAAAAATGAAGTTGGAAACGCGGAGATATTGTTACAAACACAATCGTAGCGTGACCACAGGACCAATGGCAGGCTGGTGAGTCGCTCATCCCCCCCGCTCCCCGCTGCAGTGCATGTTGAGGAGAGAAGTGCTTATGGCTCTAGTGACGGCTGCTGCAGAAGGGGCTCAGAGATGACAACAGCGCTAGGCTGACAGTCACTTCTGGACATGCACAGCATCTTTGTGCCATTCAGAACAATATATAAAGGGCAGCACAGATCCTCACACCATCTTGTATGTGCACTGTATATATACTGTTAGGCTGGAGAGACATGATGGGGAATATTGGGAGGCTGGAGACATATGATGGGGCATTCTAGGAGGCTGGAGAGAAATGATGGGGAATATTGGGAGCTGGAGAGACATGAATAGAAAATACTGGGAGGCTGGAGGGAGATGAACGGGGAATACTTGGAGGCTGAACAGACATGACTGGGATTATTGGAAGGCTGGAGAGACATAATGGGGAATACTGGGAGGCTGAACAGACAAGACTGGGATTATTGGGAGGCTGGAGAGACATAATGGGGATAACTGGGAGGCTGAACAGACATGACTGGGATTATTGGGACGCTGGAGATACATAATGGGGTATACTGGGAGTTTTAGAGACATGAATGGGGATTACTGAGAGGCTGGAGACATACTGTATGATGTGGAATTCTGGGAGACTGGAGAGACATGGATGGGGAATAATGGGAGGCTGAAGAGTCACGGTGGGGAATACTGGGAGCTGGAGACACCTAAATAGGGAATACTGGGGAGTCTGGAGAGACATGATGGGGAATACTGGGAGGCTGGAGAGACATGATGGGGAATTCTGGGAGGCTGGAGAGACATGATGGGGCATACTGTGAGGCTGGAGAGACATGAATGGGGAATACTGGGAAGCTGGAGAGACACGATGTGGAATATTGGGAGGCTGGAGAGACATGAATGGGGAATACTGGGAAGCTGGAGAGACACGCAGGTGGAATAATGGGAGGCTGGAGAGACATGAAGTGGGGAACTGTATAGCGGAGAATAGAACACTGTATTGTAGTCCAGTAGTAACTATGATTTGCTTTTTTTATTATGGTTACAAGATTGTGTTTTATGATGTTTTGGTGTAAATTGAAAGTTTGCAAGTGGGCTGAACACCCTAGCACCAGCCCTGCGTGACCATGCACAGAACAGTCCTGTCTTCTTATTTCTTTCGTCTTATGAATTTACTGGTAGCTGAGGCACCTTGTGGTGCAAATCAGGCAAAAGAAATCACAGGAATGGTGGACGCTGTCGTGACCGGCATGGTGCACCTCAAACATCAAAATAGACCAAGTGGACTCTTTTACCTGAGCCTTTCTGCTACTACTCCCTAGCAGCATCGGACATAGTCGCGGCCCACTTATGATGTTCAGTGACGGGCCACGGCCAAGTATCTGAAGCTGCTGGGGAGTCGTAACGGTGGTTGCGTGAAGGGCACCTCTGCAGTCCAGTGACACCCTATCGATTCCATCTTACGGCACCCGTTTCCTCTGGATAGCCACGAGGCCCACATTACTACATGACTAGGAATACAAGGCGTGTTATCCTATATGTCTATTAGAGATTGTGGGTAATAACAAGTCAAAGAACTGTACTGACAGATTACTTTTTAAGTTGGGTAGGGGGGGAGGGGCATTTGTATAACTTAAATAGAAGGGAGGATAAAAATGGGACACGATTACTTTAAAAATATGTTAGAAGGCTTTTCTTTACAGGAACACCTGATCTTCTGCAGACACCATAGGCTCAGCTTCTGTCCTGAACACCCGCCAGACCGATTTTCCATGGCTCCGTATAACAGATGAGAAAACAAACACATACATGCAAAGCAGAGGTGTCTCCTTACCCCACACAATATATTTAGACCTCACAAGGCCACGTAACTTGCAGATCTGTAGCAGTGCTGGAAATAAAATGCCTTTTCTATGGCAACGGGACATCCTGATCTTCTGGGTGTTAGAAACTATGCGCTGCTCTTTGCTATTAGTTAATGCATACCCTCCAACATGACCCCTTCCATTAGGTACAATACTCCGTCCCTGAGCTTCCAACTGTCACTCACCTGGTTTAAATGACTTAAGTAATATAAAAAAAAACTATTTGTCTCTTCAACAAAGGTGGTTACCATAGTAACTGACAGTTGGAAACTGAGGAGCAGATTCTTTTGTACCTAATGGAATGGGACATTTTGGAGGGTTTGGTTAATGCAGATAAATAACTTTAGAAAGAGAGAGCACAACACCCCGTGCTCATTAGGCCGTGGGAGCAGCCATGTTGTAGGATAATATTTAAGTGCATTGCATTGACCAGCAACCCTATGTCTAATTGTACGAAATATAGCAGCGTCCATTGAGTGCCCTTGGGTGATCTTAGACACTTGTCCAATGTTACAGCAGATACAGCACCCAATCCATGATACACACTGTCCAATGTTACAGCAGATACAGCACCCAATCCATGTACACACTTGACCATACCAGTTAGGTACGTAGATTTCCTCCGTGAGATCTTTAAAGACCGCAAGGAGTAGTTTAGGAAGAGAGGTGGCCTTAAGCCGCCTCGGGGAGTGTTTAGATAAAAGTAGGAGGGGGGGAGGTGGCCAGAGCATATCTCCATGCGTAGTTTCTTTCTTAAGAAGGAAACTACGTAGGGTAAGATAAGGTGGCCCTTTGGCGCTTGTAAGTGCAATAAGGTACCTAAAAACTGGGGCGGGTTACAGCTGCACCTAACTTACTTTTATCTCTGAATACGGTCAAATTATACCTAATTACATTGGATATTCCTTTCCTCTACTTAGACTACATATATAGGACTTTTAAGCAACTAGTAACTTTATGTAGTAGAACATTTACCAATAGGTGTAGGGTATTTTAGTGGTTATAATTCTCCTGGACTCCTAGTACACACAAATAGATAGCGGTAGATTCTGTTCTAAGCAATTCAGGGGTCGGTCCTGTGTTGGGCAAAGTACAATATGACTATAGGGTTGTTTATGCCCCTTACTCCCAATTCTGAATTGGAAAATGCTATTGCAACAGCTTTATTAGTATAGATCTGCAGCTGCTCAAAGACTGAGGTGAATATTAAAGATAATAGTCTGGATTCAGAGTTTGAAAATAAGAGGAAATAAGGAGGAAAGTTACACCTGGACAAAACCATGCTGGATTTCAAGAGGATTTACATTTATTTTACTCTTTACATGCAGGGAGGATATTTTGTTTTTACTTACTGCACACAGACACTGACCAGCGTTACTATGACACTGTTATTTAGACTTGGGCTAGGAAACATCACCTCTCAACTCTAATACTGTTTGAAGAGATGAAGTTTGCCTTCCCCTGCAATCAACCTTTTTTTGCGCCAGGTGTAACTTTCCATCTGTTTTTCTTGCAAACGCTGGATCTGGTTTAAGGATACTAATGATGAAATATTCACGCACACAATGGACGGCTTTAGGCATGTAACAACGTTTAACAAACTAAACTACTCACAACACAGGCCCTATGTATGCAGAACCCTCTAAACCTTAATGGCCTTGATTCAGAGATTGAAAATAAGAACTTAAAGTTACACCTGGGCTAAACCATGTTGATTTCAGGGGAGTCAAATTTCATTTGTTGCAACAGTATTATAGTTAAAAGGTGATGTTTCCCAGCTCAAGTCTAATTAGCAGTTTAAAAGTGAAGCTGATCAGGTATCTGTGTGCAATAAGTAAAAGCAAAGCATTCTCCCTGCATGCATAGAATAATATAGAAAAATTTTTTGGCACTAGGAAGTGTCTATCAGCGCTCAAAAGAAGATCTGGGTGTATAGTGTGTGGGTTGCAGCTACTCTGAATTATATTCTCCCACAGGCAGCTATCCTGGGATGACTAGTCCCAAAGTAAAGAAAAATAGTAAGAATTTTCTTCCTTATCTTCCTATGCATAGGATAAAATTAACTTGACTCCCCCTGAAATCAACATGGTTTTGCCCAGGTGTAACGTTAAGTTCTTATTTTCAGCCTCTGAATCAGGCCCAATATTCCTAAAGCTGGACACACATTATACAAGGCATAGTCAACCTGAGGCACTAGAGGTGTTGTAAAACTTTAAATCCCATCATGCTTTGCCAGATATCAGCTATACCTGTGCTGCTTGACCATGCTGGTAGATGTAGTTTTACAAGACTTCAGGTGCCAAATGCTGCCTTTACTTGCACTATATGAATATTGGAGTGATCATCCAATCATTGGCTTCTTACTGCGATTTTCGATGTGTGTACGATCTACTGATTTGTTGGAAGGCTGACAAAATGGGGTAGATCCAGAACTGCGCTAGCCAGAGACGTAAACACGCAATTTTGCATGCACTGCGTATGCGCGCAGCAGATGTTACGACACGTAACTCTGAACGTACATACCAGACTACTATCAACAGCGTAACTACAAACAAAGGGGCGTGGCCAACCATGTGACACCCGTAATTACGCTTCAGAGGCGGGGTGAGGCATTTAAATCGTACAGTATGGGTGTGCTAAGGCGCGTAAGTACTGCAGCCGTTACGGCGACAGGAGTTACGCTTGGAAAAGTGAAGGTAGGGTTTGGAAAGCGGAACACGGCTAAACTACGTACGGCCGAGGGGAGTGCCTAGTAAATACGCTACCCTAGGAAACATAGCTCTGGATCTGGCCCGATAATCAGACTTTTTGATCTGACCACTGCTATAAGGTGTGGCCCAGATTGTTGGCCAGTGTGTGGTCACTATACAATCTCCCCAGCTACCAGAGCATTTTGTTGGTCAGTTGGGGCACCATATAGGCCTGATCCGGAATTAAGTGGGATCTCTGCACGCACACTAAGGCTAGTGCATAACACTCCCCTCTAGCGTACTGACTTTATCCATATTGTAAAATTTATATGCCCTGCCCACACTGCGTATAATCTAATGCACGGAGGGCGGTAACGCTCTGAACACACGAAAACCAGTTCCATGCACTCAGAGTTCCGATGCGTGACATATAGAACGGACATGCGCTGTGCGCTCACAAAGCGTGACTTACGTACGCATTTTGTGTAAATAGGCTGACCTTATTAGATCTAGATCCATTCCTTAGTGTTTGCCCAGCCTAAAATTCAATGAGACACATGAACAATCAATAAGCAAAAAAACTTAACTTAACAAATGCACTAAATGTATTTGAATGCAGTGTACAAAAGGCTATCGTCAGATTCCGTTTACAAAGGGCTGCAAACAAGGGAGCTGTGTAAGCTTGTAATTGCAATCTATTTTTAGGTAGATGTGACAGCCAAATAGGCGACCTTTGTCATTCCAAACACGCAGTGAGACTCATATAATAAGGATGTTTCTAATAAGAACTTATTGTTTTGCATCCCTCTTCCTCTCTGGTCCTGTAATACACTATTTATTAAGCTTCTGTTTTATCCAAGATTGACAATGATGGGACAAAAAGATGATGTTGTTCCTCAGGTCTTGTCAGTTAGCAACCGCTGTCAATGCTTTAAATACTCATCCATCAACAGCCTCTCAGAAGAAGAATTTAAAATGGCCTTGTGACGTCAAACAACCCCCCCACCACCACCTCCCCAAAAAAAAAGTTTAATGCCAAGTTTAGTCAGCGGAGGCCTCACAATGAAAAAGGCAGATAGTCTAAGTTAATTCTGTTTGCACACAGGGAATTTAATGCCTGCTCTACTGTCTACTGTTACCATTGAGGGCTTGCCACATGAGTATAAAGGCTTCCCACAGAGGAAAATTTAGGAGAGGGATAACAAGGGCTCAGTAGGATTAAGTGTGTTGTAACAAAGATGAGTAAACAGGATTCCATCACTTCTTGCTTGGCAAAAATGTACGAGAGCAAGTTTGACCATGGTCCAGGACATGGAAAATCACCAATGAAGTCTCCAGGAGGGATCAGCGGCTTGGACAGGAAGCTGAATCTTCTCAATGAGAAGATGGACAAACTATTACACTTTCAGGAAGATGTCATGGACAAACTGGACACTGTTTATCATGGCATGGACGTTCTAGAAAGAGGAATGGATAAACTATCAGCATTCCATGGGCCTCATCCTCGGATTGTAGAAGGATGGGATCCCAAGGGAGATGTAGAGCGGGCTGGTACACAAGGAGCCTTCTACGAGTTAATCTGTCTGATGAAAATATTGCACCAGGATTCCGTCATTCACCAGGAGAAACTGGACAGCCTGGAAAAGATGGTGTCCACCGTGGATAAGGTCGTAGCCTTTGTAGGGAAGACACTGAAAAATTCCAAAATTGTGGATTTCATTCTGAAGGGCACCACGCCGTGGATGAATGAGACACACGACGAGGTTGGTTATTATTGTAACATTCTCTCATTTAATACAGACTATAAAGCTCAGAGTTCCTAAAGGAGATTTAGTCCGAGTGATTATTGTAAATAGAAGATAACTAATGTCAGGTCTGAGTGACACTTCATTTATGAAATGCATACAGATCGTCCGTGCGCTATAATTATAAAATAAAGATTTAAGGATTAAATATTCAGTGTCAGTGCCCTGCTCCGGCTCGAGTGATTGAGGGGATGCTGAGGACCCACTTCAGAATAATGAGATATTTAAAAACACTGTACAGGATAGGCTGGAGGATTCTAAAACAGAGTCCTCGCTGTGACAATATACATTTATTTCACAAGTCGAGAGATAAATTTACCTTTTATGGAAAGCAAAAAAATTATTTGACAAATTGTAAACATGGATAATTGAATTAGTGTACCTTAAGAAATATATACACACACATACATATATACACACACACACACACACACACACACACACAAACACACACACACACACACACACTTTACTTAATTATCAATGTAAAAATGTTAATGTGCTTATGTATGTATTTACATTACCTAGTTACTTCATTTTTAATTTAGCTTTTGTAGCATTTCTTTTCTTAATTTATTTTACAAAACAAAACTCTTATTACACACCTTTTACCTATAAACTCCGTACCCTCCAGCCTCCTCTTCCTTGTACCTCTGTGTTTTCACCCCTCCAGTCTTCTCAGTATACACCCTTGTAAATGTACCAGTGGTTGAAAAGATCATTTAGAAGCGGCGGTATAGACATTTAGAAGTGGCGGTATAGACATTCAGAAGTAATGGTATAGATATTCAGAAGTGGCGGTATAGACATTCAGAAGTGGCGGTATAGACATTTAGAAGTGGCGGTATAGACATTTAGAAGTGGCGGTATAGACATTTAGAAGTGGCGGTATAGACATTTAGAAGTGACGGTATAGACATTTAGAAGTGACGGTATAGACATTTAGAAGTGGCGGTATAGACATTCAGAAGTAATGGTATAGACATTCAGAAGTGGCGGTATAGATATTCAGAAGTGGCGGTATAGACATTTAGAAGTGGCGGTATAGACATTTAGAAGTGGCGGTATAGACATTTAGAGGTGGCGGTATAGACATTTAGAAGTGGCGGTAAAGACATTTAGAGGTGGCGGTATAGACATTTAGAAGTGACGGTATAGACATTTAGAAGTGGCGGTATAAAAATTCAGAAGTGACGGTATAGACATTTAGAAGTGGCAGTATAGACATTTAGATGTGGCGGTATAGACATTTAGAAGTAACAGTATAGACATTCAGAAGTGATGGTATAGACATTTAGAAGTGGGGGTATAGACATTTAGAAGTGGCGGTATAGACATTTAAAAGTGGTGGTAGAGACATTTAGAGGTGGCGGTATGGACATTTAGAGGTGGTGGTATAGGCATTTGGAAGTGGCGGTATAGACATTTAGAGGTGGCGGTTTAGACATTTAGAAACGGCAGTATAAACATTTTGAAGTGGCGGTATAGACATTTAGATGTGGCGGTATAGACATTTAGATGTGGCGGTATAGACATTTAGAAGTGGCGGTATAGACATTTACAAGTGGCGGTTTAGACATTTAGAAGCGGCAGTATAAACATTTTGAAGTGGTGGTATAGACATTTAGAAGTGACGGAATAAACAGACAACTAGAAGTGGCGGTAAAGACATTTAAAAGTGACGATATAGACATTTAGAAGTGGCGGTATGGAAACAATGGAAAGGAATGGAGTTTTATAGCTTTACAATGAAATCAGTGGAAGTGTGGCATATGTGTAATTTATGCAAATCGCATCATTAAGCCTGGCCCCCTGTTAATCACTCGTGTAATCCTAGTGTTCCAGGGGATGGGTGGAGCTTGATGACTTCATCGAGTCCTGCCCATCCCTAGTAACTCTAGGAATTACAGTTGTGATTGATAGTGAGTTGGGGCTTGCGGGAAATTTGCCGGCTCTCCTGGGATGTCGGGAGAACTGCTTAAATTTCAGGAGTCTCCCAGATATTCCGGGAGAGTTTGCAACCCTGAAATAGAGAGGTGACTGCTGCTGGCAACCCACAAGTTTTACTAGTTTTCTTCCTTAATGACTGCTCTGCCAGCATTTTTGTAGTTCTTTTATTCCTCTCCTCCTTTTTCATTGGCTTTTCTACAAAGGAAAAACTGCGTCACAGCCTCATGGCTTTACACGTGCTGCGCTTTTGGACCCCCACATCATGGAGGCTCTGAGTTGGAGCCCGCAGCCTGGACTCCTTCACAAATAACCTCAGCCTTGCCTTTTACTCCAAGCTTCTGGCTCAGAAACTCAAAGTAAAGAGCAAGTCCGGGGCACTGTGTGGATGCAGTGGAGCCTTCTGTGGCTTGTGGGTGGCTTATCTGAGCAACACCACTTCTCAGACACTGTGTGTCCTATGTGCGTGCGAAGGTGTGAGCGCTGACTGTTAATCTGCTGGAACTTAAGTGCAATCAGAGGTAACTGATTGTCACACTGCCGGAGGAAAAAACCTGAGACAGAACTGGCAGGAGCAGGAGCGGGGAGTGGGGGTTTTCTGCACGCATGGAGGTCAGAAAAGTTGCAAGTGCAGAGTTTAGGTGACAATAAGGCATCCCTAAGTCACACGTGCGGATCAGTGAGCCATATGATCCACAAGTAACCCCTTAATCCCACCCAGGCTGTAAAATTTAAATGGATCCCCGCCCCACCTTACAGAGTTTAGGCAGGTGGATGGAATGCACCGCCCTGTCGGACTGGTCTGCAGACGTACGGAACTAAGTTCCGTACACTTTGAGATCTGCAGCAGAACATTTGGCATGCGCATTACCAGAAAGACAGCCGAATTTCACACCCAGACCCTCCAACATGACCCATTCCATTAGGTACAATTTAATCCACCCCTGAGATTCCAACTGTCACTCACCTGGTTTAAATGAATTAACTGATATTTGAAAAACTATTTGCTGCTTCAACAAAGGTGGTTACCGTAGTAACTGACAGTTGGAAACTGAGGAGCAGAATATTTTGTACCTAATGGAATGGGTCATGTTGGAGGGTATGCACATCTAGCGCATGGAATTCGGCTGTCGTGTGGGGATATGAATCCAGTCCAAGATAAGGAAATAATCTATATTTATTTTTATTACACTTCTTTTAAGGATTTTGGCAATAATACATCCGATATAGTGGTGATGACTGTATCATTGCCAAATTAGTTACTGTAGCTATGGCAACCAGAACGACAGCCATCACATCCTTATCAACCGCTAGTCATGTTGTCCATTCTTTTTCCTTTGCTTCTAGTTTTCAACCGCAAAGTTCTAGAACCTCAAAACAGGCGTCTTCCGGTAAAATACATTGGAATATTTAAATGTGGGACCTCTACTGCAAACATACCCCCAGCGTCAGATAGCTGCTTAAACAACAAACCTCTGTTCCTATGAATTTGAATGTAACTCTTCCAAACAGTTGAGAAAGAGTTTCACAATTCCATACATCAATATCCCCAAGAGAGGTTCTCAAAGCCTTTAATAGAACTTGTGTAGTCATTATACTCTCCAGGACAGCACTGAAATGAGTTTTAAAGGCTTCTGTCTGGGGATACAGAAAATATTAGAAATCCAGTGTCCGCTATGGCAGAAAAGTCTTTGTTGCAGTCAAGTGAGAAAAAAAAAAAATAATAATATAAAAGGATCTGAAGCTTTGGGAATCTTGTGAAGTCTAGACGGCATCTGGCAGCAAGTGCAAATTAAAATGCCATTGAATATGTCTATTTGGCACGTGTTTGTTCAGCGTCTCTTGTTTGACAGCAGAGAGATGGGAAATGCTGATTTTTGAAGCACCTGCTTCCTGGAGATCAAAAAAATAACCATTGTAAATGTTAGCACAACAAGATGTGAATAAATAAATATTATGCCACCGACTCAGGTTTGCCACCAATTGGGTCTCCTTTAATGTGTGCCAACGTTGGCTGTGACAGTAGGGATCGAGGGCCAGATTTGGTAAGGTGTGGGTTTGGAAAAGTGGAGATGTTGCCTATAGCAACCAATCAGATTCTAGCTCTCACTCACGTTCTTTTTACATAATGGAGAATGTCTAAAATCTTATAGGTTGCTATGGGTAACATCTCCACTTTTCCAAACCCGCAGCTTAGTAAATTTGGCCCCAGGGGTGCAAAGGGTGCAGCTGCTTTGGGGCCTGGAGGAGAAGGGGGTCTGTGGCAACTGCTCCCCCTGCACTGGAAGCAAGCTGTCCGAGGCTGACAGCTTAAAACAGCGCTCAGCACTCTGTGTATGAGTGCTGAGCACCAGGGGCGTTTTAAGAAGTGAGTGGGGCCCTTGTGCAGGACAGCTCCCTTCCCTTACCTGAGACAGGACTGTCCCGATTTGCGGGCCGAAAAGGGGTGGGGCTTACAGTGCCGTTAAGCCCCGCACCTTTTCCGGGCCAGTGAATCGGGACAGTCCCAACACAGGGGAAGGGGGACTAATTTGGCATCTATTTCTTCCTTCTGGAATATCTTAGAGGGAAAAAATAGATGCTGAATGACCCCATTTCCCCTGCCAACCCAGGGTGCAGGATGCATGCCACAGGGCCTCCTGTTCTGAGGGGCCCGTGTGCACTGCACACCCTGCGCCCATTATAGATACGCGTATGCTGAGTACACATAATACCCCTTCTGACATTACGTTGTCGCCTGTATTGTTGTGAATGTTGTGAGTGCCACCGTTGCGACCGTTTACCTTGTTTGTCCTTCAATCATATTGGCAGGGCTTTTCCACATTGCTTGAGAATATAATAACAGGAGCGGCAGGAAGGAGGGAGCGTGGAATCTCTGGTGCAATCAGCAAATCCGTATCATAGAATGCACACCGCCAACTCCTCCCTGTGTCCCATAGGAAGCTATGCTGAAAGAGACGGGTTGTGGCGCTCTTCTGCATCAACATGGTTAAATAAATATCCTTAAATATAGGAATGCTTCATGTCTTAAATAATAGATGACGTGTCAGCATCGTTTGAAAGGGGGTTTGCTTTCAGATGCTCTATGTAACGGCTGCAGCGGCTAATAGCAGACACCCCTTTTTAGGCACGATCGCCGGCCCTGCTTCGTGTTGTCCCTGCATTTAACTCAGTGGTCCACATAGTTAGATAGAGCCGCACAAAAAATGCTTTTGGGTCGCATGTCTGGTCTAGATCAGTGTTCCCCAACCTCAGTCCTCAGGACCCCCTAACAGTGCATGTTTTCCAGGTGTCACTGCTGGAGCACAGGTGTGTTCATTACTAACTGTCACATTTCAAAAGCTCCACAGGTGCTGCTCATTATATCACTTGTGATTCTTTAAGGAAACCTAGAAAATGTGGACTGTTAGTGGTCCCTGAGGACTGAGGTTGGGGAACACTGGTCTAGATCAGTGCTCCTCAACCAGTGTGCCACGGGATGTTGCCAAGTGTGCCGCGGTGCAATGCCTCCAACAGGAGAAAAAGCACTGGAAGACCTTGCAGATACATGAATGTAGAATACTGGAGAGCTAAAGACACACGATTGGTGATACTAGGGAGGCTGGAGACACATGAATGGGAACTACTAGGGAGGCTGGAGACACATGATGGGGGCTACTGGGGAGGCTGCAGACACATGTTGGGGGGCTAACATAGGTAAATTAGTTATGAGAAAAAAAGTTATTAGCTGCGATTTTTTTAATTTATCAAATAAAACATAATGTAATATCTGTGTATGTATTTTGTAATTCCTGTTTTTTTTGTATAATTTGCTTTTGGTGTGCCGCAGAATTCTGGGAAGGGCTTAGGTGTGCCGCGGAATTCTGGGAAGGGCTTAGGTGTGCCGAGGGTGAGAAAAGGTTGAGGATCACTGGTCTAGATGATAGGGAACATGGCAAAGCCTGAATAGCCTAAAATCTAATCTAAGGAAGAACAATTTTACAAATATAGGGGTATATCCAGAATTAAGTACGCTAGCCGTTGACGTAAAAACACTGTTTTGTATGTACTACGCATGCACGCTGCAGATGTTACGCCACGTAACTCTGAACGTACGTACCAGCCTACTATCAGCAGCGTAACTACGAATAAAGGGGCGTAACAGCCATCCGACACCCGTAATTATGCTTCGGAGGCGGGGTGAGGCATTTAAATCGTACAGTCTGGGCGCGCTTAGACACTTTACGTATGTGAAGCCTTTACGTACATCAGGAGTTACGCTTTGAAAAGTTAAGGTAGGGTTTGGCAAGCGAGTAAAAACGAGTAAAATAGTGCATAGTAATTCCACTAGCCTAAATACACTAAGCGATGAAATGTAATGGAAACGTAGGTCAATATCTGGCCCATATAATGTAAAATAATATTACAATACATAAGATTACCGTATTGTTATCGTATTGTGTATCCTTTAAATATTCAACACTTAGAAAAAAAAATTATATATATATATTCCTAAAAAGTGCTATTTTTTTTATGACAAATAAGGGTAGTCACCTACGGGTATAAATTTTACAATTACCCCACTGTAGTACAGCTGTCCTTTTTTAAGCCCTACCGTTATGCCCCACGTCGCGAATGCAATAGAAATAAGGGACCATATTCAGACTTCCGTCGGCGATCGGGCCGCAAATATACGCATCTAAGTGGCAGGTCGGAGCAGGTTACACCCGCCAGAAAAAACAGTCACTCCCCTTGCTTCCTCCGGCCAGACCTAAACTTAGACCAGCATTGACTTGCCCTATCTGGCCGTAGTCACTTCCGGCCTTATGTGTATTAGTTGCGCATATTACCGGCCCTAACTTTGTAAGGGCACCCACTTTACCTCATCTCAATGCCTCCCCCCGCCCATTTCTATGCAAATCCTTCGGTCCGTATATTTCTGCCACACTTAGGGTCGCATTTGTCTCCGCCCGATTCACAAGTCCGTCCCTTAGCCATTTCCGACCTTAACTTCAACGTAGATTTCGTATCACTATTACTACGCATGCGCAGTGGATGTAAAATCGATCCGACCCTAAAAATACGCACGGAACTTTCGTTAGAAACGGATCTCTGAATACGGCCCAATATAATTATATTAAAATAAGAAAACAAGAAACCAAGAGAACAAAGATAGAAAGTTCCAAAGAAGGATGGGGGGTCAGCGTAACTCCCCTTTTATTAATTTAGACATCCATATGCCTGCTCCTTATCACAGGGGATTATTTTCAGTGGCCCGGAAGAACAGTTGAGCCAGGAGTGTGGAGATTGAGAACTCAGGTCAATAATGTTTGATGCTGGCTGGCCACTCTCCTGGAACTGACCACGTCGAGTATAGACACCTTGGTAGGACAGTCCCAACTGCAGATAACAATCCCAATCAGTCAAGACTTTGAACCATCTTCAGTGACAGTTGGGAGGAATCTCCTGCTTTACACTGAAGGGGGCGCCCATGTATTTAAAGGATAGAAAGATGCTGGTGGGCAGTGTAGTACTGTCTAATATTATATCACACCAAGTATATGCCAGTCAGGCACACTCTGGTGGCATGGTGTCGCATTCTTTTTTTTTTTATTCAAACGTTTTTATTGAGTTTTTATACAGTCAGCTGCAGTTATACAAAAGAATATGCAACATCTTGTACGTAACAAATCTTTCAACATATTTGATGCATTCATTATTATTGACATCTTACATAACATCATTTATCATTGTCACCATACATCTTCTAATGACAGAAAAAGGAACAGAACTACTACCCTGGAGTGGTGAGCGACCAAAAAGACCATCGTCCCATAAATACATTTTCCATTTCCCCCTCCCAATCTATCATGTGGCATCAGCAGAGAGCAACCCATAATATTAAGATTCAACCCAGACATCCCAGATCTTATTACATTTTTGCAGGCACCCTTTATTAGTAAACATAAATTTTTCATGTGCCAATGAGGTATTCACCAGACGAATCCAGTCCCCAACCAGAGGCGGCGCGGGAGCACACCATGGCACACCTTGGCCCACATACACAGGCACTTTACATATATTTGCTTATAGAGATTAAAAACATCCTCCAATCCAAGCCTGAATAGACACCACCTATGCATCATCTCCGGCACATGTACACCAGTTTTACTAATACAACGTATTACAGACCTTCAGAATCTCTGCACATGCCCACACGACCATAACAGATGCATGAAGTTGGGGTCACCCTCCCCACGTTTTGGGCACATGTCAGCTCTTGAATCATTTATTCTAGCCAATCTAGCAGGAGTGAGATATACTCGGTGAAGAATGAATATTTGGATCTGCTGGAACCTGACACTGGTCGTTAGCTGATAGGAACTACCCAACATCCCCTCCCAATCCTCATCCTCCAATGGGCCCAAGATCTGCCTCCCACTGACCCCTCAAACGCTCCAGTGCTACCTCAGGCACAGCAGCCAGTAAATGAGCATATATCCCGGATATCACATGATCCTCTCCAGCCTCATTCAAGAGCGATCGAATCGGAGATACTCTTAACTCAGGGCCACCCAAATGAAACTGAGCACTCACTGCATGCCGCAATCGTACTCCGTTGAAGACCATCCTTAAATAAAATCCTGAATATATCATAGGCTCCCAAGCATGTGCTAAAAAAAAAAATAGCATTTAGTTATTTAGAGATTTTTATGTCTTTTTTTTTTCTTTTTTTTTAGGCAAAAGATAATTCTGAAGAGAAGGAATCTAAGCAAAAGCATGTTCTCACCAGCAGAGATTCCCAGGCAGAGATACAGAGAGCAGCCTCGGGTATGTGTTCTGTGGAGATCCAGAGGTACAGGGCAATCATTAGGAATCAGGATGGAAGTGTCACCATGTTGGGTGATGGGTCATGTTAGCCCAAGGAGGAGGGTGTAGTGGCCCGGCTGCAATATTAGCATATGTAGTATGTTTGATGGGATGAACAAAATTATATTCATTATACATAAATATAACTCTAATGTAACACTTCCTGGAGAGGAGCTTCAGAACACTGCACCATTCTTATATTAGCTTCAGATTTTAGAGCTAAGACTGGAAACAGAACTCCACCAGTCCTGTCCATGAACCCGTCCCCCGTTTTTAGATACCTTATGCCACGGGGCTACCCTATTGCCTCTCCCTGCCTCCCCCCCACCCTCCCTGGCTAATCTAAATCCCTCCCCCCTTCCACTGCATGCGTAGTAGGTCAGTTTGGGAAACTCTGCACCTAAGAAGCGGAATACGGCCCTATGAAATGATAAAGGGCAATCAATGATATTTAAGCATGTATTGCATTACTTCTGCCCTCTTATCCATGCTGTTCTCTTCACTCCAGCCTCCCACAAGAGTAAACCCCAAGAAGAAAGAAGAATCAGCCAGAAGACAGCTCCCATAAGTGGCCCTCACAATAAAGTCCCCTGTACAGGTGGTCAACCTCCTCTAGATACATCTCGACATCTCAATAGTCCTCATGGTTCCAAACCATGGGCACAGAAGGTGGCAGGAGAAAGACCTGGTGACAAAGGTGTTTCAGCAGACCCAGGTGCCCAGCATTGCCAAGCTTCTCATGACCCTTCTCTGGATAAGGATACCAGGCTTGAGGAACCTAAAGGGATACTAGAGGAACCTGGGGGAGGTCATAGTTTAATCACTAGACAACCTATCTCTGCGATATCTCCACCTGATTCAGAACAGCAGCTTCCAAGGTAAGCAAAAGAAGCTGGGTTATTATAAGTTTTCTGATTTGATTCTTTAAACTAAATGTGTACATTTTTACTACATTGTTACATAGCATGTGAATAAAATGAACAGAGAGGCTTAGTAATGCTCCTCTGTGTTTTACTATATGGACATGTTATATCATGTCTCGCCACTAGAGGCAATTTTGGACTATTGTGTGCCTCATGGACATTATCTTGACCTGCCCCTAGGGGTTGCTATTGGAATCCTCATTAGTTATTCTAGCACCTGGTCAATCTGCTCAAATAGGAGTTCCTCTCCTTGAGCAGATTGCTGGTCATTTGTTATTAACCTTGGTTCCTGTTGCATGTGTGCTCCTAATCTCCATTTCTCCATCTCCTTCTTTCATGTGCTTATGTTCTCTGCTGACCTTGGTCTGATTGTAATTCTATTTATCTATATTTCATATATTCAATTTCCTTTGTGTTTTGATGTGCACCATAATATATCCCTTTTATTGCCTTTGGTTTATATATAATTTATCCTTTGTTTTATTCTTAGTATCCTTTGTCTGCCCTTCCTTGTATATTTGCATTTTCCTAGTTGTCTCTGTTAGCTGTGATCTGCGTATTGTATTGTGCTTATGCTGTTTATATCTGGATTATATGCGTCACAGCCTTCTGTGCACTTTGTTTAGTTTGGTGTTTATATTTATGCTTCCCATTTGTACCCAACTTACTACTCTTCATTCCCAGTGTGTTGTTTGCACATAATTAAATACTCTTATTCTGTTACTCCGTGCATCATTGTCTGTGTTCTATTTGAGCTCTGTGTCACTATCACACCTAGGGCTGCCTTTCAGGAATCGTGGCCTGCTGGGAGTCTGCCACACAAGCCTATCCCCACCATCAGGGGCCCTAGTAAAGACCAGGCTCCCAGTTAGACTCCACGTCCTGTGAGCAGCTTCATAACACTCTGAGCTTCGTCTGCATTTTACAAAAGCTTCCTATGTCTCCCTCTACCACACCATGACATTTTGAGAGCCATACTTGCTTCCAGAGAGATTTTAAGAAACTACTTATGTCATTCTATTAATGATAGAATAGCGATAGCTACTGGAATGATGCAACATAACAATATTATGAATCTTACAGCAAAAGTGCCCAAGCTCAGGAGGATATAACAGAGGCTAGCAGCACAGAAGTGAGGACAGTGCCAACTAAAGCACAGATACCACACAAGGGCAGACAAGAGCCGGTATCTCAGAGAATTGAAGTTACTGGTAAGGACAAGCCAACGTCTTCTGCTGCAAAGCCAGCAGAGGTTCAGACACATGGCCTCCAGGAGTATTTTCCACCACAGGTGACAGGAGACACGGAGAAGGAAAACCTGAGAAGAGATGGCAAGGAGACAGAGGGTGAAGCAAAACACCAGAAAAAAGAAACGATAAAGAAGGACTCTGATTCCACCAAAGCCCCAGATCAACCCCTTTTGTCCGAGGTACCAACTAGCTCATCGGAAGTGCTGGAAGCTGCTTCTCTACATATCGTTGGTGGGTAGTCAATATGTGTTGCTTCAGTTTGACTTTGTCTAAACCCAGGTCACAAATAATTAACCAAACTTTATGATAAAGAAATCAGTGGCGAGAACACTGATCCATGGTCTTAAGCTGAGGAACGGTGTGGTCTCAAAACAGGGTCCTGTCACTATAGTATCACAGGAGAGGGCCCTGTCACTATAGTATCACAGGAGAGAGTTCTGTCACTATAGTATCACAGGAGAGGGTCCTGTCACTATAGTGTCACAGGAGAGGGTCCTGTCACTATAGTAACACAGGTGAGGGTCCTGTCACTATAGTATCACAGGAGAGGGTCCTGTCACTATAGTAACACAGGAGAGGGCCCTGTCACTATAGTATCACAGGAGAGAGTTCTGTCACTATAGTATCACAGGAGAGGGTCCTGTCACTATAGT
>WWET01001146.1:295731-317534 GCA_011038615.1 Limnodynastes dumerilii
ACATGAACATTAATTTTGATGGCGGGAGGTACAGTTACCTGGCTCACAGACATGAAAAGTATTTACAGCCCTACTCCTGCTCCACAACGATGTGTATCACACACAGCACTGATCCCTGGTTTATAGATCATAGATTTCATGTATGAGATTGTTTCACCTTTGTCTTTAGACTTAGTGGCCTGTCCCCATTTCTGGGGGAAAGCGATGCAGAGACCATGAACTACATTGTCAACTGCAACTGGGATTTCGACTCTGAGACCTTCGATCAAGTGTCAGAAGATGCAAAAGATTTTATTACCAGACTTTTAGTTAAAGAAAAGAGGTAATTTATTTCCCCAGACAATTATATGCGTCTATAGGTACTCAAACACGTGCCCATATGTTATATTAGGAGTGCATCAGTCATTCCCTTGGGTCAACAAAAATTGATGTCATTTTAAAGTGAGAGCTAGAATCTGTTTGGCAGGGTCATAACTAGGGATTGGCCAGGATGGCACATCAAAGGAGCTCTGACCAATGGGAAGTGAGTGCTGCATGGCTAGGAAACTAGAGGCCTGGGGAATGCTCTCCTGCATCTATTTATGTCCCCAGCAATGCCTTTTGTGCTGAATCCTTGTGTCAGAAGCTCAGAGTAATAGGCAAGGACGGGGTAATTTGAGTGCTGGCTCTGGGCTCCAACATGGAGCTTCCATGATATGGTGGCCCAATAGCGCAGTACATGCTAAGTTATAATGCTCCTACACAGTCTTCGTAGAGGAGCAACCAACACAAAGAATATAGCATCTAAGGCCTACAGCCCATTCATTTCCAGTACTGAAGACTGTAAATAATACAAATAAACTAAAAACTCAGCATTTTACTCCCTGCAAGGGAGACTAATACAAACTGATTTATTGTCTTCACAGCGGAAGACTTAGTGCTGGACAGTGTCTGAAACATGAATGGTTGGTCGACATGCCCTTAAAAGCCAAAAAATACAAAGTTCGCCTAAAGTCCCAGGTTCTGCTTCAAAAATACATGGCGCAGAAGAAATGGAAGGTATGTTGTTCATGGACACCGAACCCTGACTTTGTCGTAACTTATATATGACACTCAAGATAAGTCCATTTATTCAGTGGAAGACGTATTCATATTATTACTAGCTAAGCAGTTCACCAAGTCATTAGGCGCTAGTCGCTATTGTGGTGCCTTATAAATAAATTATAATAATACCTGAGTGGACTTCATGAAGGCAGCCATTTTGGTTGTCCTAGAAGATCATTAGGCTCTACTCTTCTCTGGTTTAGCTAACAAAATGGCTGCCTCAGTTGTCTATGACTGGGATGTTGCACCTCTCCAACCTAACATTATAGTTTACAAGCCATTTTCCTCTGCTGTGATAGTCCAAAATGTCTTTAAATATTGCCCTTGGCCAAGAATAAAAAACAAAATGACCATCTCCAATAAAGTGAGATGTCCCCAAGAGTGTCCAGGTCCTAATTTCTGCATGTACAATGACAGTCATTTCCATCACCTTTCTCTGCAGAAATATTTCTATATCGTGACTGCTGCCAACCGTCTACGGAAATTTCAAGTGCTTTCCATCAAGCCTTCCTAGAGACGGACAATCCATCCTGACACATGGAATGTGCATATAGCCACCTGGCCGCTGAGTGACGCTAAACTGTGGGACTATTACACCATAAATCACATGGACAATGACCCCACCGATACTCACAGCGATGCCGCCACAATATCAATGTTTATCTGGTTATAGTGAATGTATATACATAACATTTTTGAAGAGGTCAAGCCTTGGTTTTCTAAAGGTCTAATTTCTCCCATCTCTAAACCAGTCATTTGGACTTTCCCAAAATGAATTCGGTGTGGATAGCCATAAAACAAACTGGACATTGTGACTCGGAAGTTGGTAAAAATAATTATATTTTTCCTTCATAAGTTCAGCCATAGTCTATATATTGATTATGGCTCAATGGGGGGAGTTTCTCAACAGTCTTAAGCACCCAAACAGGTCACTTTGTTATGTGATGTTCCCAATAGATGACCATGGGCCTGATCCAGAACAACGATTCGAAGCAAATTTACGCGTGGCGTAGACGTAAAATCGCTGTTTAGAACGCACTGCGCATGCGCACCATAGAAAATACGCACATTCACGTAGCGTAATTGTGAACGTATGGGCCATTCACGTATGTGTCACGTAAATACTTACGTGTAGGCGTGCCAATTTTACGTTACTCCAAAATACGTCTGAAATACGTGAAGTAGGCGGGGGGTGGTATTTAAAGTGTACAGTATGGGCGTGCTTAGCTGCGTAAATTCGTTCAGCCCATATGTATGTGTGCGTATGACAGCGGTTACGTTGGAAAAAGTTAAGTTAGGGTTTGGGAAGCGTATCTTGACAAAATACGTCCGTGCAAGGGGTGTGCAGAGGGGAGTGTAGTGAACTTACGCGCACGAAAATACGCTCCGCGAATAAACGTACGGCACACGTAGTTCTGGATCTACCCCCATGTGATTAAATGAAAGGTTTGGTCAAGTACTTTATTTAAATAATGGCCTGGTGGGGGGGTTGCTGAAAAGATGGTTGAGAAGCAGAGTTCTAGAATCATTGCTCTAGAATCAAATGAATAATACTTATTTGTAATGCACCCTTCAAAATTATTAATGCTTTGGTTCTAAATAGTAACTCTTGGCATAATTTTTTTTATTTTTTAGCAAAGATTTGTTTTAATCACTCAATTATGCTCGTTACTGCCACCTATTGGAATAGATCAGAACAGTGCCTGAACGCAGTAGTTCAAAACTGATATGGCTTTTTCTGCTATTGCCAACCAACTAACACTGTTTCCATGGATACAGGTATAAGTCTGTTTGAAAGTTACCTATAAGTTTTAATCTACTGATTTAGGGTAAAGTCGTATTGAAATATTAAATATTAGTTATATGGGTAAATTGTAGCCCCAAATGTTTCAAATGAAGATTTATTTTCATTTCAATGTTGGAGTGTTTTTTATTTGGCTTTTCTCTGTTGTATAACATGTCACTATACGCTCTTTAAGTACTTTCGGGTTGTTTAGAACGCTTACGTGGTTGGAGGTAAATTTTAATCTGACACAAACTGCTGATTCGTTCCTGTACTTATCACCTGTCAGTAGGGTTTTGCTGAAGGCGCCATCAGCCATTTAATGAAAGGTCCTTCATGATAAATTTGTGCCATGTATTTTCTGGGATATTGTGAAAGGTGTGAATTTCATAGTTTGTTTTGGTGGCTTATGAACGTTATAATTGAACTGTAAATTAAATAAACAGATACTGTAGAATAACTTGGATGTTGTGATGAGAACAGCCACAAAGAGTTATCGTAAATTTCATTTAGCAGATTGATGGGTGTAAAAGAGACACAAAAATATAGGGAAATCCACTTTTTCTTCTGTCTGAAAATTGCTGATGGTTCATTCTTCGTTCGTCTGTGACCCTTCACACCCACGAACGTAAATTTTTCATGTCTATGAATCCTTCTCCGCACTTTTTGCTCAACTGACAATGAATGTCGATGGGTGGTAAACCACACAGGCGGAGAAAACGGATGACAACACGCTGCTCTTGGAACGTAAACATCGCCATGTTTAGTTTTTGAAACGCTCCTACCAGTGGGTGGCGCCATGGGCATTCTGTGAAATGGACCAGGCTCACACAACCGTAAAGAACGCCCACATCTTTTATAACATACCCAAAGTTCTACCAGCTCCCTTTATCGAGAACAAAAATAGCCCTAATCGCTTCATAAGAGACTTCATATGAGAAGGTCTGAAGTATAAAATGAAGCACTGGGAAAGCCAGATAAATCTCTCAAGTTCCGTAAGTTACGCCACACTGTTGCTGAGAAAGCCAACATGTAATGGCGACACTGCATGCTTGCCCATTCATTACTAAAACTTTCTAAATAGTAAAAACAAATCATGCATCGTTTTAGTTGCTCTTCTCTGCTCCAAGCTATATATTGTTACTTCCTCTAGTCTCTGTATGTTGTGTGACACAGGCCATGCACCATTTTAGCTGTTCTTCTCTGCTCCAAGCTACACACGTTATACTTCCTCTAGTCTCTCTCTGTATGTTGCATGATAAAAATCATGCACAATATTAGTCACTCTTCTCTGCTCCAAGCTATATATTGTTACTTCCTCTAGTCTCTCTCTGTTTGTTGTATGACACACCCTTTTAGTCGCTCTTCTCTGCTCCAAGCTATACATGTTATACTTCCTCTAGTCTCTAATGTATGCTGTGTGACACAGGCCCTGTACCATTGTAGTTGCTCTTTGCACAGTCTCTAACGTATTTGTTCTAGTCAGAGATATGGCCCACACCCTTTTCTGGCCATCTGTCCTAATACATGACTCCCCCTTTACTATGGAGTAAAGCAATCCACTACTACATGAACCTGAGAGATAAATACAATAAAACATCTTTTATTTACAGAATCCAAACAAGACACATAGTAAACATTCAATAGTGGTTATTAAAACCGGTCAATTATTTTCATAAAAACACAATGTGACATAACGTGCAGCAAACAGAACAAAAACTATGTACTGAGAGATTACTCTGATTTGGCAGCTGGAGGGATCAAACTCAGCTGTCATATTATATGCAAAAGGGATTAATATTCTTAATTAACAGTCAGCTAAAGACCCATCCGCCACAGTATTTCAATGGTCCGACATTTAAAATACAAGATAAAACAACATAAACATGAAAAAAACAGGATTACATAGAATTTTACCATTCAGAATCCTTCCTTCTGCAGTAAAAAACGGTTTTCTAATAAAAGTTATAAAAAATGTATGTTTACGCATCTAACAGTTTTATGGCTGCACTTAAAGCCAGCACTATACTATGAAGAAATAGCAGCTCTGAGAATTCCATCGACCCTGCGTAGAACGTGGTAACAGATCCACGTGGTTCGCCCCATAAATACAATTAAATACAGTTGCATCCTTTGCTCCGGGACGTTTATTCTGGATTGCTGGCTTTGGCTGCATTCTCCAATATTTTTCTCCGCCATTCCTCATAGTCTCGCTCTTTGGTGGCTGGCTCGGAGCGCACTTGTTTACGCGGGACCTCTTCACCATCATCTGATTCTGATTGGAGAGTCAGAAATAAAATATGCCATTATATAATGCAGTTATCCCCTTGAGGACAGAGTTTGAGAACCACTGTGTTAACAGATGGTGGTAAACAGGTTAAAGATCAAAACTGCACCTTATTGCATTTGCTCCCCTAGGAATAAATTATGAATAAGTAACTTGGTTATATTCATAATTATTATACTGGTGGCACTAGATAACTATCCAATCACAAAAAAAACCCAATTTATTTATTTTGTTATATAATTATCACTTTATGTAGGGTTTTAACACAACACATGCTTTTATGTGGAACTTAAACATTTGAAACAAACCTTTTAAAAAACAGGGTAGTAACAGCCAGACTGCTGGCAAGAGGGATCCTACAAACAAGGCTACAATGTAATATATAAAGCATGCAAGATTGCTCTAACACTAGGGGCGCTGTAGATGATCAGACGCTCATTAAGTACCTACCAGTAACCCATGTGTGTACCTGTTACTGGTGTATTAGGACATGTGACCAATCTCCCCAGATGTCCAGAGATTATGGGGGTGATCCAGAGCAAGGGCAAAACAAATTCAAGTGTACAGCTCGACCAAACCATTTTGCAAATGGTACATACAAGACAAGGTACTGCCATGAGACCCAAAACACAGAGAGAATGAAATACAGTCCACAAAGCTCACCATCGTTTTGATCAACGCACTCCATTAACGTCTTTTGCCTCTTTCGTGGCTGTTGCGTGATTGCCGCTGTTTCCTCTGGATGAACGGAACGAAAATCTCAGTTAATACATTGTTCAACAAACACTGGACCAAATCTAAACCTTACAAATAAGAGGAAAACAGGTGGAAAGTTACACCCAGGCAAAACCAATGTTACATTTCCAGGGGAGTTAATCATTTTATTCTTTGCAAGCATGGGAAATAATTTCCTTATTGTACACAGATACTAAAATTATTAATTAGACTTGGGCTCGGAAACATCACCTACCAACTTAAACAGCATCTGTTGCAAACCCAATTAACCTCTCCTGTACTTCAACATAATTTTGCCCAGGTGTAAATTTCCATCTGATTTATAACCTCTGGATCCGTTCATTTAATAGCAGTATATAAACGCCCTCTCCTAATACAGAATGTTAGCAATGGATTTTGCATGTAAAGTAAAACAATCCCAAAATGGAACTTACGGCAAATCTGTGTCCCAATTTTCTCCAACTGGACGCAGAGACGCTCAAATATGCTTTTCTTTACTCCAGACGTAGCCATTAACTTATTCTTTTCCACTTTCAACTTAAGGCACCTAGAACATAATTCATAGTTACAGATAACGAGCCATAAAGCAAAAACAAGGGGAGGAGATGTTGTGCAGTGATGGAACCTCATAACCTTGCAATACTGGGTGTCTGGTCACCTTTGACCTTATGGATTTAGGAGTCGGGGACTGAAAGAGCTAGAAGCTCCGCACCCATAAATAAATATAAAGTTACAATATGAGGCATCAAAAAAAAAACCCAAAAAAACCCAAAACATTCCTCTACTTAGAAAAGGGAGTCTAAGAGTTTCATGGGGCATTATCATGCAATACTATAGACACTAATTGCTTTGCTTTCTGTGTGAACATTTTTTCATATTTCTTAGCTAAATAATTAGTCTGTTTGTTACAATGAGCACTGGATTAGTCTGTTATGAATAAAGTCCCAGATTCATAACCCCATACGTGGAATTAAGACCATATGTGGAAAACGTACGGTATTATGAATTTGGGCCAAAATCGCTAGGCATAATACACTTACCTGCATGCAGCATACAGGGAAGCAGCAATAAACAAAGGTTTTGATAAATCAAGATCTTCCTGCTGGGCTGCAGGAAGACTGGACTCGTACCTAGTGGAAAACAAAAACAATGGGCTTCAACAAAATGGCAGACCAAAATACAATGCACTGCTCTGGATGCGGCGAGTATGGTTTGCAGGGCCGCTGGTACACTTCCCTCCACTTCTGCTTTGTAGGGTTTCGGTGTTCCCCACCGCTGTGATACTGTTAGGGGAGTATTGCTTTCTCCTGTCTTGTGGATTGAACAGCCAATGTCACAATTGTGACGACTGAGGGGGACTGTGTGGCACAGATATCGGGACCTTTCCCTAGCAGGAAATCATCCAATTTATTAGCTTATATGTGTGGCCAGCTTTAGTGCCTTGGACTGAAATGCCAGCCACCAATACTTAACTACATGATGAGTCTGTATGACTTAAATACCAGGTCAGAGACTTACAGCGTATAGCAGGCCTGACTATACACCACACCCATCCCTCCTCCTTCTCGCTCTTAACAGGCTGAAGGTATAAGAAACTCTTGCCACCCTAACGTCCCTGGTTAACCTGTGCTAGATATAGAGTATCCTGACCTGTTCAGGATTTTGGATGCGGTGTTCACGGCCTCCATGCAGCCATACTGTACAGCCATGTCTCTGAGGCCCAGCTTGGAATCCACACCCAGCAAACACTCAAACGACTTCAGGCAGCTATGATAAACCTTCTTGTTCAGCCCAGATAACCGCACCAGATAATCCTGCCAAACAAAAACACATTCCCAATAAATCACAATAGCAAATAACCTAATGCACAGGGGTTGGTGATAAATACAATGAGCCACAAGCTGAGCCTCTGTACTAAAGATTACAGCAGTGATAACTTATAAACTACTACAAATACCCACAATGTATTCTCCTGCAATCAGACAGACCACAATGATATTTATCATCTACCCAGGACAATAAGCGCTGTGCGCTGAGGCGACCTCACCTTGTCAACAGGGTGATTCAGAGAGGTGGCTGCAAGCTGGAGACACATAACGGCACTGCTGGTTGCGGTGGTAAGGGCGGAGAGACCGGCGCACTTCATCTGTGACAGCCGCAGGAACTCCTCCGCTTTCCTAAAAAGGACATCACATGACCACAGAGCACTTTATTAAGTCCGTTACAGAGTTTACAACCTGCAAAAGGTACTTTATTGTATAATCCCATATTAGCTCGAACACCCTCAAGCAATCATGTACATGTACCTATACACACGCATAGCTAATATGTTTGTACAGCAGACCTGTCCAATCTGTGAGCCACCAGGTGTTGTCAAACTACAACCCCCAGCATGCTTCGTCAAGCATCAGTTATGTCTATACAGTTAAAGCATGCTGGGAGTCGTAGCTTTTCAACACCTGGAGGGCAACAGGTTGGACAGGCCTGAGGTACCGTAAAACATAGGGAATGATGAAGACTTACAATTTTATTTCAAATGGATCTTATAGCAAAAAAAAATGTGGTTAGAGCTGTAAATAACAGGTCCCACCTATACAGACATCTGCACATACGATTGTTATCACTTCCACAGGGACATTCTGACACCCTGCAACTAAAACTTTCCTACTCAAGCACATGAAAATTCACAGAAGTTATGGGGCCAGATTTACTAAGCTACGGTTTTGGAGAAGTGGAAATGTTGCCCATAGCAACAAATCAAATTCTAGCTCTCACTTCCCTATTACATACTACAGAATGTAATCTAGAATCTGATTGGTTGCTATGGGCAACATCTCCACTTTTCCATACCTGCAGCTTACTAAATCAGGCTGAAGATCGGCAGCGCTCTGCTTTACAAGGGAGCGGAGCTGCTACACATGTGCTGGGTTTCCTTTTCTGCCCTGGGGTGCCCCCCCACCCCCGACAAGATTACGCTATAGGAGACTCGCCTATAGCTAGGGCCGGCCCTGCACACCGGTAAGATGTTAGAGCGGATAATTATGTTACCTGTACACTAAGCTCAAGTCATATAACCCTCCAGGGTGTACCCAGCTTAAATAAAAAAAAAGTAGAATTATACATGATAACTGGATTTCCTTGGCTCTTGATGCCAGCATAGGACACCCAATTCTTTTTCCTGTCTCCTTGGAAAGTACCTGTGTGTCTTATGCTGAAGGAAAATGCTCTAATGGGTTAGAACAAACAGATTTGCATGCATGCCTGGCAGTAAACCAGTTGCAGTTGTGGGGAAATCAGTCCACAGAATCAGACCCTAGGACCATTTAATATGATAGAAAGATATAAATCTTTGTAAAATGTTATATATCACATAGTTGCCTACTTTTGCAAATGAATATCAGGGAGATTATAAGAGCAGTATCAAGGTGCTGCACCAAAGGGGTGTGTCCTGTGAATAACTCCACCCACAGGTGTATCTAGCACTGCCAGGAAAACTATTTTACAATAAAAATGTCAGTATTTATTGGTTATTAAATTGTCAGTGAATACTTTCATTACTATCTTTATAGAAAAGCTAAAAGTGACGCTGCAGCTGATTAACAAGATTCTTTCATTCTCCATGAAATTGGTCGTCTCCATAGACCTCAATGGATGAAATTAGAATCAGAGAGATTACCAAACACTTCAGGGAGTCAGGGAGATCTCCCAATCTTCAGAGAGTCTCCCGAATATTCAGGGAGAGTTGGCAACTATGATATAGCATGGGTTGGCATTAGCCCAGTATGACCCCTGCTGCATGTAATTTCTGCTGAAAACACAAAGCGTGCAAACCTCCGATCCTGGTCTAAGCTCCATAACTTAACACAGACCCAGTAAATAACATGTAGTCCCCCACCCCCCAAGAGGATCTGCAGCATCTCAGGCAGTAGAATCCCCTCCCTCCTCTATACTGCCACGTACCCCAGCACCCGGATGGAGGTGATGCCTAGCTTCGGTGCCAGTCTCCTCAGTGTTTCGGACTCCATGTTCTGCCCAGATAGATAAAGATTTCGCGGCAAATGTTGTCAGCAGCCTGTGATTGGTGATGGCTATCTCCGCCCACACGCACTGCCATTGGACCACGGAGGAAAGACGTAGGCGGTGCCCATAAAACTACAAGCCCCAGCATGCTTTTGCTTAGGTATCAGTTCTGGTTAGGCGCAGAGCATGATGGAATATGTAGTTTCACTTCACCTGAGAGGTTGCTCAAGCCTACAAATGGGGTCTGACTGGGCTATGGGTACAGAATTGACTTGCAGGGGGCCATCACACTTTAGACAATTAAAAAAAAAAAAGAGCTGTACATAAAAGTCATAGTTTAGGACAATTTGTCACCATTGGCAGCTGTATAGTCCCCTGTTTGGATAGTGGATTTAGTCACGGCCCTCTATACCCGGGCAGTGCCAGTGTGACGCGTCAGTCACATATGTTACTCTGTGATTGGTTGCCGGCGATGTCCATCACTTCATGAGTTAACCAGTCAGCTCGGGGCGCTGAGGGCTGTGGCAGTTGACCAATGAGGAGCGCGCTGTCTTAGAGAGAGGGCGGGGCGGCGTGTGTATGTCACATGACTGGAAGGAGAAGCTGAGACATCATGGTGAGTTGTGGGGTTCCTGTGAGTGGGACAGGCTCCGGGGGGCCCGGGGTTTCTGGTGGGGTCTAGTCTGGTGGCGCATTGCAGGGTGTAGGCTCTGGTGCAGGGGTCAGACTGCGGAGGAGAAGCTGCTCTGTGTAGTCGGGCCTTGTCTACTGTAATGCAGCTGCTGCTGGCCTATGTGTGGAGCTGCATCCTGCAGGGGTGTGTGCTGTACACTGTATATCTGTATATATGTATTAAAATGTAATGTCATGCAGGGTTGTGTTCTGTGCTCTAAATATACATTTGTATATATGTATTATAATGTTATGCAGTGTGTTGTGTGTGTATATGTATGTGTATATATATATATATATATAGTATAGAGAGAAAACATTTTATAATTATATGTACAGAGCACCTTTACATGCCTGTGGTGTTCTGTATTTAATGACAGATATTTTTTATATACACTTTTACACAATACGCATTGCTGGTAGTGTTCTATATGTATCTCCAGTGATAGTTTGCGTATACATCCAGACACTCTACAATGCCAATGGCGCCTTGTTTGCAAAAGCAAGTTTACCATAACTATCTAAAGAACTTTAACTTCATACCAGAAGTCTTGTTAAATTATTAAAAAAATAAAAATAAAAATAGTTTGCATTTTGCAACAAGTTTCTTTATGGGTGTGTTTGTATATAAACCCATAAAGAAACTTGTTGCAATCTGCAAACTTTAAAAAAAAAAATAATTTAAGGAGACTCTTCTGATGTGAAGTTAAAGTCCATTATATGGCCATGGTACACGTGGATAACTTGCTTTTGCAAAAATAAATTTCATGAAAGGCTGAACTGGCATCCTGTCCAAGGTTATTGTTACCCTGCTTTATAAGCATTGTTGGTGTGCCCTGATCATTGTGTATTGTCCTTTTATTACCTATAGAAGTTTAAAAAAGTATTGGTTTTATATGGTCAAGTTTTAGTATTAAACACAAAAGCAAAGGTCTGTAAACAAGATGATAATCTAGTCCGGTGGCTCTCAAACCCTTTTTTATTATTTTGGGGGAGTACCAGTTGCCTTCTATGGAGTCGGGTCAAATACCACTATCCATACAGCTGTGTGACTGGATCTCACTGAGCACTTTTACCATACAACGTGATTGCTCCACTGTGTAATAAATAACACAGTCTCTTCTGTATCAATATCCAATGTCCTATAGAGTGTAAAATTACAAACGGGACCCTATTACATATCACGTCTGTGCGTTGGGATATATAAAAACCTGTTATTAAATATATTTTGACTTATTTTTGCAATTATTTTTGAGGTACATTTATTTATTTTATTTTTTTTGCAGTCCCAAATCTATTTTCTGTTTATTCCAAGATATTTTATTATGTTTTGTGTGTGTACCGGTTACCCACTATGGAACTAGATCAAGTAACTGAAAAATCCCATTCTACCTCCATTACCCTCTTTAATTCCTTTCTTCACCTACATCCCCCCCACTGCTTCTGCTATTTGAATATAAACTCCTTGTGCCAGATTTACTAAGCTGTGGGTTTGGAGAAGAGGAGATGTTGCCCATAGCAACCACTCAGATTCTATCTGACATTCTCTAGTATGTAAGAAGAAAGTGAGAGTTAGAATCTGAGTGGTTGCTATGGGCAACATCCACACTTTTCATATTTCATGATCAGATTGCACAAAAAGCTCAATATTTGTGGTGATACCGTGTGGTTAATGTACAAATACTTCTGGACGCTGTATATAATGCAGCCCAGTTGCTCTGTGTTCCATTGCACATTGGTTCGCATACCACTGGTTGAGAACCTCTGATCTAATTATACAAGCCATTTTATCATTCTATCTATCTATCTATCTATCTATCTCTCCACCTGTTGATTAATGGTATTTTACACAAGCTTATTGTTCAATGCAACTTAATAGGTATACATTGAGATATATAGTGTCATGCTGTTAGTACAAATCACTAAACCGCTGGGGGTCTGTGTAGTGAGCAGATCTATGGCTGGACAATGTGCATTGCGATGTGAGTATATACAATATTTATCGGAATGTAGAGGGTTTTGCAGGTACATATGAATTTTTGCCAACATAATTTTTACACTGTAGTATTTAATTAAACTAGGAAATCTCCCTGAACTTCAAACATTAAAAAATGCTTTTTATACATGCTGCCTGTTAAATACATATACCTTTTTTTTGCTAGGTGTAGAACGCGATATGATGCCATATTGGGTCTGATTTTCTGAGTTTTGTAACATCAACAACATTCAGATTTTACCCCCGGGAATACGCCTGGATGCTCAAATCCGTGTTAATACGTCCCAAAGTTATGAGTAGTTACATCAGGAATTAGCGGGTGCAAATTGTTGCAACAACCGCTGAATGTCCAATATGCATTGGGTGAAAGCAATGTAAAAACGCTCATGTTTACCCAAGTATTGGAACACCCTCCGTTACCACTTAGGTCACAAAGGAATTTTGGACCTGATTCATGCTTAAGAAGGCTAGTAGCAAGTAGTAACTCTCCCGTCACGCCCCCGTTTTTCAACTTCTTAACCAACTTACGAATGCCATAGGGCTACCTTATTTTTAGGTTCTTAGTTGTGTGCGAAGGGCGACTAATTAAGAACGTTTCTGCTTAACCACGCCCAGATTTCCTCATTTAAATGCCTCCTTCCACCCAATCTTCTTATCTTCCTTATTAACTTTTCCCAACACGCCCTTTCCTTCTTAAGTCACTACGAACCTAGAACAAATAAGTTCGTAATGGTGATTCAGAGCTGCCCTTCTTCAGTTCTATGTAAATTGCGTTTATTAAGGTACTATGCATGCGCAGTATATCCCTTAAATATATGCACCTAAAAAGTAGCATTTTCTTAACTGTGAATCAGGTCCTTTGTGTCTAGGTTGCATTACCGCAAGCCTAGGCAACCATCCGCAGCTTCCTTCAACTCCTCCAACAGCATAGAGACAGCTGATACCTGACAGAGCATGATGGGACATGTAGTTCCTCAGCACCCGGAGTAACGCATGCGGCCTATTCCTGCCTTAACACTTGATTTGCTTGTATTTGTCACATGGTCTGCGGTATGTTCACCTCTGAATCAGCCCCTTTAATGTATGTGTGTGATTGCTTTTTCCGCTATGTTCTGTTTTTGTGACGTTTAATGTAGCTGTGTTATGTTAGTGACACAGAGCATAGTCTATGCTGTTATGTGATGCTCCTTTCCCGCTCACCTTGTTTGCCATTGAGTCTGCTTTGATTCAGTATGAAGTGACTTGTCATGGCCTGTAATTTTGTAGAATATTACAGCAATTTCCTTGAGACAGATGAAAGCATTTTATAAAGGCTAATTATTTTAGATTACCTCATAAAATTTGTTTACTGTCTTGGAAAGGACCATTGCTGTGTGTGTGTGTGTGTGTGTGTGTGTGTGTGTGTGTGTGTGTGTATATGTATGTATGTATGTATGTATGTATGTATGTATGTATGTATGTATGTATGTATGTATGTGTATATATATATATATAGCAAAAAAACTGGCTGCGCTTCTGATTCAACAGATTAAATGTGTGCAAGTGTGTATATAAATATAGGGGTGCAGCCATGGACCAAAGTGACCACTGTGTAACTACAAGGAACAAAAAAGGTCTGGCGCTCCAAACATACATTCAATTACACTATGTGTCAGCACATAAATAAAAAGTAGGTTTAGGTCACAATATAGCTATATTGGGTTATCTTACCTGCCCAGCGTCAAGGCACCTCCTGTAGGTGAGTCCCTATCCATCTGCTATATGTGTACTCAGGAGGTCTGTATTAAGACACTCTTCTATTTGAACAGCATGCAGCGGCCATGTTGGGGAGGGGTCAAACTCCCAAAAGAAACTAAACAGTAGCAAGAAGACTGGCTGAGCTTTTGGATCCAGACTTCTCTACTGGAAGTACTTGCATGGCGCGTGCGTACGCTGGTAGGAGGGAGGGTTCATGCTAATTGTTTGATAACTCAGTGTTTAGAACAATGCTGTGTGACTGATCATACAGAGCACTGAGCGCTGTTACCGCTCCATTGTGTGATATAAAGCACTTGCCCTTATGTATTAAACCCACTGTCCTATAGAGTATAAGATTGCAAGCAGGGCTCCCCTACCCACCCACCCAGTCTGTCTGTCTGTTACTACCTGGTCTGTTTATACTGCTTGTTAAGCGCTACATAATCTGCTGGTGCTATATAAAAACCCGTTAATAAACAAGTAGTGTGTGTGCTTTGCGATGATCATGCCTGGTTGTTGCAAAGTACAAGACATATTTTGATTGCATCTCTTAAAACTTTCCAAGTTAAGCGATCAATCCATGTCACAATGAACCTGATTCACAGTTACCAAAATGCTTCTTTTTAGGTGCGTATATTTAAGTAGGGATATACTGTGCATGCATAGTACCTTAATATACGCAATATACGTAGGACTTAAGATTGGGAAGGCTCTGAATCACCATCGCAAACTTATTTCTTCTAGGTTCATAGTGACTTAAGAAGGAAGGGGCGTGTTGGGAAAACTTAAGAACGAAGATAAGAAGGTTGGGTGGAGGGAGGCATTTAAATAAGGATACCTGGGCACGATAAAGCAGAGATGTTCTTAATTAGCCTCCCTGCACACAACTAAGAACCTAAAGATAAGGGAGCCCTATGGCATTCGAAAGTCGGTTAAGAAGCTGAAAACCGGGGGCGTATCAGAGGAGTCACCTTGCTACTAGTTGCGTATAATTAAGAACCTAAATCATTCTGTGTGAATTAGGTTCAATGTCATTAGTAAAGTGCAGTGTGTATGCTTAACTTGTTTTAGACTATTCCTGTTCCTGAAGTAGGATTACCTTCGTGGCGGACATATTGTTGTAGCAGGAAATTATGGGATAGATCCAGCCGCAAATCTTGCGTAGTGTGTACTAAGACGTCATGCATCAGATCATAGTATAAAATGATCAACTTTAAGCTCCTTAAACCCTATACAGATTTCGGAACCATCCCTGGTTTAAGATAGGGTTTGCTGGGTCACTGGACTCCTCTCACCAGCACAGAAGGCAGGATCGTAAACCTGGATCCTGTCCCATGTGAGGATTTCATAATGGCTTTTTCCAGGACATAGCATGTGTAACTATAATTTTTATGACTAAACCAAGGCATAAATCATGTCCAAAAAAAAGTCCCTATTACACCATGTCCAATTCCAGTCCAGTCTTGTGTTTGGTCCGTTGTAGTGCATGACTATATATGCTCTGCCATTTATACCACGGGCCCCTCTAATCTGGTCAGACAGAAGGGACTTTGAAGGTTATATTTAAATAGGAAATTCGAAAAAATTATAAAATTTACTAATGATAAACAACAAAACTAAACTTGATACCTGCCAATGTTTGTCAATATGATCAAAAATGATTTTCAAACTGGTTTAACTATGAAAATACTATGATAATGTAGGATACAGTATAACTTGTAGTGCTTATATAGCTATGCACTACAACTGACCCTTAACCACGATTGCACTGGGTGTATTTTACCATGGTGTAATATGGGGATGATATTGCTTTTACTGGACCATATTCATACTTAAGAATGGTGTTACGCACCCAAGTAGCATGTCAACTCCCCTAACCCCTAATCAAGAACTCTGTTCCCTATATAAATGGCTCTCTCCATCCCATCTTCCTATCTTTGTTCTTAATTTGGTCCGGACACGCCCCTTTATTCTTAAGTTCCTATGAACCTAGATGAACTAGGTTCATAATGGTGATTCAGAGCCACCCTGTTCTTAAAGCTAACGTAGATTGCGTACATTAAATTACTATGCATGCGCATTTTGTCCCTTCTTAAATTTACGCATCTAAAAAACTGCAGATTCTTAATAGTGAACCGGGTCCACTGTACCTACCGGCTGACATTCATTCTTATAAACATTATGCCATAGTCACTATGGAAACCTAACTTAACACAATGAATTGATATATGTACTAAGCTATACTAGAAAAGTGGAGGTGCTGGCAGTAGCAACCGAACCGGATTATACCCATCATTCATGTAGTGGGTTCTAAATCTTGTTGCTACTGGCAACACCCTCATTTTTTTTCAAAAGCTTCTTTAAATCATTTACTTGGTTGTATTCGGGTACTGTGATAAGGTGCAACTATTTAGCTGCAAAGGAATTATCCCATAGTATGAATTAAACAGCTATAACCTTATAGGCATCATTATCATTATTTTCCCTCTTCCAGTGTAGTCTTATTTATCGTGCAGAAGACTGGTAAAGCCCCTTTTGCTACAGGACAAAGCAGACATTTAGCACTTGTAGATATTAATGTTACTGTGCCGTGTATGTACAAGTAAGCCCTGATATATGGTCTGGTAGAATGCGCTTAATCCCAATATTCTGTTCTCTTTCTTCCAGCCGACGACACAGCAGTCACCTCAGGATGAGCAAGAGAAGCTACTGGATGAGGCTGTCCAGGCCGTGAAGGTGCAGTCGTTCCAGATGAAGAGATGTCTGGTAAGAAGCGTCTTGTATAGCAGAGCAAGCAGCTCTATTGTGCTGTGGAGACCTTGTCCTCTGCATCTTTCCTAGCCATTCATGTTATCTAATTCAATTATACGTTAAGTGCCACTGGACAACCACTTCACGCCCACGGTGACACTCCGCCATCGCTGTTTATTATCCGCACCACTGCCATTTTTATTTTTTCAGTGGCTTTTTTTTTTTAAATATCCCTCGTCCTTGTGTAGCATAATATAATTGTATGATTAGAATCCACTACATCCAATGTTGTTATTGTGTGCGTATAATAGCTTTCAGTTTATGGATGGAAATGTAGATTATTTTTGCTTGTTACTATTCACTATCTACGGTATAAGTACTTCGTGTTATGTCTTATTGGGTGTTTATGCTGCCGTATCTTGGGTAATGCGCGTCTTACTATGTTAGGGGGTTGTGGAGAATGTATTATAGAATGACAAATCGCTGCTGTGGCTTTTAATCTGATCAGTTCACATTGAGGCTTTGCAGCATTAATTGTAACAATAACAAGACAATAATGTATATTCATAGCACAAGACCATATCAGGCTTTCACAACACCTTGCAATGGGTATACCGTACAATGTTTATTTTCCATCCACGTCTGCGTCTCTATCTTGTGTTGAAGTTATGCAGTGATTGGCCTCTCTCTCTGTTGAAAGACAGGAATAGTCTCACTGTAGTGTCTGCTCTTCACGTGTCCCTGTATAATATCAGAAACTTCCTGTTTCATGTATTGTGCAAGCCTTAGCCAAGCTCTCTGTGACCGGTTGCAGTGCCCGCTCCGATGGGCTGCCTTTAGAAATAGAGAAAGTTCCTTCGGTTGTGTCTATTTCGAATAGGCAGCCATTTTGGGTTTTTTTATGAATTTTTGCCTAATTTTCGTTCCAGAGAGGTATCTTTTATTTTATTTTTATGTAAAGGTATTAAATTGTATGGTATATTGCGTCCAACAATGCCGCTGGCTTTGAGCCATACCACAATGTGTCCCTGTACAGTGTCAAATAACCAATTACATTTAGGTAAATCATTTGCCTATCTCATGTACCTGACATAAATGCAATGACCCCAGCACACTGCCATAAACCAGTAACAGACTATACTGTTCTATCTGTAAAATAAAACACAGAAACGTGCGTTGCACATATTTGCGCACGTATGTGATAAGCCACCAGCCACCGTCAAGGCCTTTCTGCATATGGTGGTCCTAACTCTAACAATGAGAGTCCCAATGTTGGGTCACATATATATGTTTTTAAATTGAGAGCCAAACTTACCTCAGGAGACACCCCATAAAGCCTCCAAAATGGCTGCTGTGGAACAACACCCCCTCTCAGCTGCTGCTTCCAGACATGCCCACAAACAGTACAAACACAGAATGGAAGTTGCTCAATCAATTTATAGGTAAATGTAAACAGGTGCATGAAAGGCCGGGGGGTAATCTGCTAGCCACAGAAACAAAGGAAAAAATTGCCCCAGCAACACTGCCATCAACCAGTAACAGACTGTACCGTCTATCTGTTAAATAAAACACAGAAATGGGACTTTCATTGTTAAGAGTTAGGACCGCCATATACAGAAAGGCCTTGACGGTGGCTGGTGGCGTATCTCATATTTGCGCAATTATGTGTAACGGACATTTCTCTGTTTTATTTTACAGATCGATGGTATAGTCTGTTACTGGTTTATGGCAGAGTGCTGGGGCTTTTTTTCACTTTGTTTCTGTGGCTAGCAGATTACCCCCCTGACTTTCATGCACCTGTTTACATTTACCTATAAATTGATTGAGCAGCTTCCATTCTGTGTTTATAAATGCAATGACCACAGGCTTTAGTAAGTAGGAAAAAAAAACCATGTTGGCTCGCTGATCTATTAGATATTCACCTTTAAAACCCCCCTTAAAAAAAATAAATAGTATTCTGCTTATTCTGACATGATTTCTAGACGGTATTGTGTATTGCATTTTTATTTCTCTTATGTTCTGGTCTTTTTACTTTCGTTCTGTTTACTTCCATTATCTAGGGACTTTGCCTGTCGTTCCTCTATTTTATGTGCTTTTATTTTCTGAGTAGCAAGATTTATCATTGTTTTTGTAATGAGACAATGTAGATTTTTGTTACTTTCTTGAATGTCAGTAACCAGGGTTTGACCGTTTTTATATTTTAGGAATCTAGGACAGTGCAAGGCAAACGTAGGCACAATTGTATATGAATCATGTGTGGACATGTATTATAACACCCGCACACTACTGTCCATCTAAAATTGCTTGTTAAAAATAGACGAATGCAAAGGAAAAAAAATATATATAAAATAATACACATACACACGAAAAAACCCCATGTATACTTCGTTTACTTACCTACTGAAGACTTCTCTTCCTTACGGGTTCTCCTGCGCTACCCGTCCTGTGTGGAAAATCACATAGGACCAGATTCAATTAGCCGCGATGACGAGGAAAAAGTACGCTCTTCGCTTTTTTCCGTCATATACAGTATGAAATTTTCGCAGAATTAGCTTTGCACCGCAAAATACGCTGCTGCGAAGCTAATTGAATCTGACCCATAGCGGAGCAGCCGCAGTGGTCTATCCATAGGGCAGTTTACCCCTCGGCCACTTTTTCCTCTCCCGCTATAACTGCAGGAATAGTCATCGTGGCGCTTCTTTCCTAGCAGTGACGGTGGGCGAGCAGGGGTTAAAGATCTTAAGGCGCATACACACTATACTATTATCTGGCAGATTATCTGAAAGATGTTGTTGTCAGTTACTCTCATCCATTACCACATTTTCATTCCAACAGTCAGATAACCTGTCAGATAATTGTATAGTGTGTATGCAGCTTTATTTGTAATCCTGCGGGTAAATCTGCTGTGGTTGTCTGTTCACATCAATCCAGGGCTCAATTTATAGTCACACTGGTGACTTTGGACTGCATCCTAAGAGCGACGTGTTATAAAGTCGGTTTGGTAGGTCCACTATAACTGTGTGATCAATCTGCTAAGCACACCGCTCACCACAACAGGCTTTTCACCCCCAGGGCTTACCATAAAGTTTCTCACTCCTGCAAACTTAAAATGGAGGCAGGGTGTAGGTCTGGGGCAGGATGCAGAGAGCGGGCATATGGATCCTGTACACTGTAATATAAAGCCATGCCAACTGTTGAGCACAACCCGGCTCCCCCTGTTGGAATGTATTGAAAGTGTCATTCCTTGGGGTGGAATGCTTTGTGGCTGGGAAACATGGATGCATCCATATGTATAATACTTAAAGTCAGCCACAATCCGATTAGATCACACTGAAAATAAGGAAAGTCTTTCTGGAACTATCTCTACGCTGCCTCCTACACCTGATGTCAGATTTACTAAGCTGCCGGTTGGAAAAGTGAAGACGTTGCCCATAGAAACCAATCAGATTCTAGCTCTCACTTTCCAATTACATGCTGGAAAATGTCAGCTAGAACCTGATTGGTTGCTATGGGCAACATCTCCAAAAACCCGCAGCTTAGTAAATCTAGCCTCTCTTCACCTGCAATCCATTGCTATTTGTTATTAGAGCATTTGCTTGAATTTTCCATTCACAGTTCCATCTTGTAACACGCAGTAATACAATACAGGGTCTATTAGTTTTAATAAAGCACAATGACTTAAATCGTATTGAAATTTATGCCTGTCCTATCAATTCTCATCTGCCTAATTCCCCATGGGACAGCTGGGAATATTGTTCCCTTAATCGGAATAAATCGTACGCAGCCTCGGAGCTGGACTAATATTCCCAGCGACACGATGTAGGCAACGGTAACAACTGCTGTCACATCCAGCTACCTAATAGATCTCTATTAGTGTGTTACAGAGCGCCTGCGGCCAAATCCCCATATGCAATACTTTACAGAAGCAGCCTGAATTGTCATAGGCATGAAGTTGTCTGATCACAATCATATCTAATAGCTGTCTGTCATTCCAGCTGTTCATTTTGCTATTCATATATCTTTATTAGAATGGTTGCTATCTATTTAAATGGTTCTGAACTTAATCACTCTGCAAATACTCTCTGCAGGCCCTCACATGCAGTACAGTCAGTGTGCTGGAGTTTTAGCTCTAGCAATTGTAGAACAATGGGCAGAAGATATCTACTTTGTAGCCCCTAACCCAATGCTTAGTAATTGCCTATAGACAATGGGCCGGATCCAGAACTACGTCCGTCTTCCATAGACGGACGTAATTTCAATACGTAGATTGCGCATATGCGGTCTAAAAGATTAGTATTTGTTCATTTAAAACATGTCTTCAATAATTTTTTTTTTTTTTTTTACACTTTTTTGCTTTAACGTTTAATTTATGGTCACCTCTTTTAATGAGACTGCGCACATAAGTAATATATTGCCCTATTAAATGACAGTATAATATGTACTTTTGTCTCATGACAGTAATAGAATCCCCCCCCCCACCAAAAATACCCCCCAAAACTGTGCCCAGTAGTTTTTTCAATGCCCCCTCTTCTTATTTGGCTCTCTTTAACCCTACCAAACATAATAGACATTTTGATAGGTCTCATTTTTATAGCCTCCAAATTTACTAAGCTGCGGGTTTGGAAAATTGGAGATGTTACTCATAGCAACTTTCATATTACATAGTAGAGAATGTCAGCTAGAATCTGATTGGTTGCTATGGGCAACCCCGCAGCTTAGTAACTTTCATGGGAACTGAA
>WWET01001146.1:317574-328936 GCA_011038615.1 Limnodynastes dumerilii
TCTAATCGTGTGTTGTGTGTTGATCTTCTGTATCCCCGTATTGTTGAGTCCCTCTCTCTTTTGTGATCCCTCGTTGATGGTTTTGTGTCCACCTTTTTTTCTCTACTTTTGATATTTGAAATCTAAAAAAAATCTGAAACTAGAAGCATCCATCTGGGGGGACATGGCTTTAAAATGAGGTCAGGTTGAGGCCCAAGAAACTGGTCATTTGATAGGTGTCAGTATGTCAGGGGTTGGCCTGTTGCCATGGCTACTGGAAATTAGGAACCGGGGACTGGATTGGCGTGAGGTTTGCACATGCCTACTTGAAACTGCTGGGACGGAAGCAGCCGGCAACGCAATGCTGACTGTCTCTGTGGTTTCTATGGGCACGGGATTGTTAACCCCTGTGAGACCTTTACTGTGGATAAACTGCAGTCATTGCTGTTGCGAAGGTCATCGACAGACATCAAATGCTGCTTGGGGGAATCAGGAAGTAAGAATAGCACATTCTCCAAAAATAGGTCGTACGTTGGTCCAGATTCACAGTTCCGTAGTTTTCGTCTTGCGTACATTGTTTTAAGAATTGAGCTCACGTCACTGTGGATCCGGACCATTATGTTTAGGAATTTGTGGTGTGTTAAGCTCCGAAATGCAGTAAAATTGAGGAGAGTCCCACAATTCACCCACTGTTCCTGTAGTTATTTGGTGTTTTTGCATTTGATGTTTTCCTTAGGACAAGAACAAACTGATGGATGCGCTGAAGCACGCCTCTAATATGCTGGGAGAGCTACGCACCTCCATGCTATCGCCTAAGAGTTACTACGAGCTCTGTATCCTTTATATGCTGCATCAGAACAGAGCGACTGGTGCTCACAGGATGTCCACATCTGCTTCTTTCCTATGGTGTTCTCTGTCCTAGGCTTGGATTTCTGATTGGTTGGCTTGGCCATGACTCGTGATTGGTTCAAATATGTGCCCTGTTCTTAAAGGTGGCTCCATGCAGGTGAGGTTTAGGTTATGGGTGGAGGGAATAGGATAAGCCTTCGAAGATCACAAACACACTATATCATGGCATATCGCACCAAAATCCTTTTTAGGTCTGGCTCTGAGCCCCTGATTTAGTGCTAGGTCTGAGCCCACGATTTAGTGCTAGGTCTGAGCCCACGATTTAGTGCTAGGTCTGAGCCAGTGATTGGGTCTTAGCCAGCGGTGAGAAAGGGGTGACCTGGAAGATGATAAAGAAAACTCATTAGTGGATTATCATTAGTGGATTTGAAATGTTTGCAGGGAAATATGCAGTTAGTTTTAATAATAATGAAAGCCATAATCTTGTTGCTATGGGCAACATCTCCACTATGACACTTTAGAACCTCCATTAAACATACCATTTCAGCTCATCCGTTTTTCATAATGTAGCATCCATTTTCCATGGAGCAGACGCAGAAACAGTTTGACAGGATTGTGATGTGAAAATGAGTTTACACGGGTTAAACACTGTACCGTCTCGAACCTGGGTTTTGCTTTTGGAAGGGGGATCGCAGGAGCTCGGCTCCCACATGTAGCAAGCAGACGTCTTCAGGAAATGCGATCAGGGCCACAGGTAGGGGGCGCACACGAGTCCACTTTTGTCCCTGCCTTGACAAAAAAAAGCTGATAAAGTAAACGTGTTACAGTTTTGCGTTTTGTTTTTACTGTTTTACCTTTTCTTTCTCTAGTAAATAAAGAAAACCTTAATATTGAAGGTTTTTTTCCCCCCATTCTTTTCCACTTTGCCAGACATTCCTTTTTAATAGGCAGGTTGTGTTCATGTTTCCTAAAGATAGTGTACAAGCCAGTAATTGTACACTGTTACCCCTGACTGACAGGCTGGTATGTGTTGTGCTGTATAACAAACCCTTCATACGGATTGCAGAAAGAGGCCTGCACAGTGATTGCTACTTCAGACTGCTGCCTTCAAGAGACTACTAAAACTTGTTTGTCAGTTTTCTCCCAGTCCCATCCCTACGGCTCATCCTACGTGAGTTGTCAGAAGTAATTGCAATGTATAAATCTCCTTCCACGTCTTACTCGGCCTCTGTGAGGTTATATTGTGGCCTCCATTCCCCACTAATATATCACCTCTTATGACATGCAGCATCTTTATTTTCTGCCTGGTTACCTGTAATACAGACAGACATTCCACTATTAAAAGAAACAAAGCACGTTTGATAGATTCTGTTTCGTTAGGGTTTTCAGTCATCGTTACAGGTACAGGTGATCATATTGCTATAGGGCTTCCTTATGCTAAGCAATGAGGACATGTGAATAAAACTTACCTTTTATCATTTGTAGGGACGGTTCTTGCAGTTGATTACCGGTATGTAACCCCTTTGGACCGAAGCAGAAAGCATTCCCGCTATGTGGTGAAGGGGATGAAGTGTGGTAATAATACAGGGCCTGATTCAGACTTAAGAAGAAGCTTGAAATTGAGACGAGAGTTACTCCTGGGCTAAACCATGGTGATTGCAGGGGAGTTAGATTTCATCTGTTGCAAACAGTATTAAAGTTGAGAGGTGGCATTTTCTAGTCTAAGGCTGAATAACAGTGTGATAGTAAAGCTGGTCAGTATCTGTGTGCAGTAAGCAATTTAAAGATATATCCCTGCATGCAAAGAATACAATTACCTTGACTCCCCCTGAAATCAACATGGATTAGCCCACGAGTAACTTTCCTCTCTTAATTTCAAGCTCCTTCTTAAGTCTGAATCAGGCCCACAGCGAGGGCATGCTGAGCATCCTCTATACTATCCAGACTTTGCACTGTCACTATTTTAAGTGAAGACCGTGCAGAAGTTTGAAGGTGTGGTCCTCGGGTCACTGTACATGCAAGGGGAGTGGCCTTCACATGGAAGGCAGGATCCAGCAGGGATCCGAAATCGAATATTCAGATCTGATCCTGTATCCCCAGGTATTGGGACGGATCCAGAACTAATAGCAGATTCTGTACGTTGGCTAACGTATGGCATTTTTGATACTAAATACCACATGCAGAAATATGGGCACACCCCCATTCCTTCCTAGGTGGAATGGATTTCCGTGCCCTAGTCCCGACAGTTCGTATTCCACACTTGACTCGCACTTTAGGGCTTATCCAAGCCGCTGCTTTTTTTCTAAATTGTTCTAAAGAAGCATTATAGCTCCACAAGTTATCACCCACAACAGACCACCTCATAGTGACAGCACCATTAATGGTGAGCAGAATCATGTGACAGCAGACCCTCCAACATGACCCATTCCATTAAGCACGATATACTGCACACCTGAGCTTCCAACTGTAACTCACCTGGTGAAATGACTTAACTGATATTTAAAAAAAAAACCCCACTATTTTTCTCTTCAACAAATGGGGTTACCATACAGGTTACTGACAGTTGGAACCCATACCCTCCAACATGACCATTCCATCAGGTACATAATACTCTGCTCCTCAGTTTCAAACTGTCAGTTACTATGGTAACCACCTTTGTTGTAGAGGCAAATGGTTTTGTTTTTTTTTTTTTGAATATCAGTTAATTCATTTAAATCAGGTGAGTGACGGTTGGAAGTTCAGGAGTGGATTACATTGTACCGAATGGAATGGGTCATGTTGGAGGGCCTGGGAACCTGAGAAGTGGAGTATTTTGTACCTAATGGAATGGGTCATGTTGGAGGGTCTGGGAACCTGAGAAGTGGAGTATTTTGTACCTAATGGAATGGGTCATGTTGGAGGGTATGTGACACTACCAAACAAATATTTACACACGGGATGTGTGTGTGATTCTTAATAACGTGTGTATACAGCTTTCCGAATAACTGCTTTCCTTAGCCTGACTTACTACAGACATGGCCATCTCTGACGAGCTGCATTACCTGGAGGTGTATCTGACCGATGAATTTGCTAAAGGCAGAAAAGTGGCTGATCTGTACGAGCTGGTCCAGTACGCTGGAAATATCATCCCCAGACTGTGAGTGTGGCCAAGTGTCTGACATTAGTGTAATCTGATAGCGATTGGATCGTTCACTGCCGTTTTGCTTCGTGGGTGTCTGTCTGTATGTCCTTCATACCATCCGCCCAGGTTTTGGTTGGTAAATAGGTATTTGCCCTGATGGTCTGAGCGGCTGTGTTTCGGAATTGATACAGCGGCCACCTGAATGATGGCTGTATTAATGTTCAAACCTGTTTCTATGTGAAATGTTTGCAGTGGGGACAGGTACTTAAAGTGAAAGGTCCTGTCTCTGTAAAGTAGCCATTCCCAATAGCGAATGAGGGCGGGCTGCAGCGGCATGCGGGGAGAGCAGTGTGGCAAATGGAAGGTTAGGCTCTGGAAGATTAGGCTCTGGAAGATTAAGGTTAGGATTAGCCTACATAAAATGGTTATTTAGGGTTAGGCTGCAGGAGATGGAGGGTTAAGGTTAGGGTTAAGCTGCATGAGATGGATGGTTACGATTTGGGTCAGGCTGCAAGTAAGTTTAGGGTTAGGGTCAGGCTGCCAGGAAAGGAGGGTTAGGGTAGTGAGAGGGGAAGATTAGGGTTAGAATTAGGTTAAAGAGTGGGGGGAGTATTTTTACTTACAATTTCGGAGCACAGAGTTTCTGGTGCTCTGGGGATCCATTGCTGTACCTCATCGAGGCATATGCAATCGAAATCCCAGCCAGAGCAAACGGCCGCTTCGAAAATCAGCCGTTCTGACTGGAGCCCCACACCCATTTTATAGGGACATGGGTGATAGGATAGCAGCTTTCAAATATATCAAGGGTTGTGACTCGCTAGAGGAATAAACATGTATAGCTTGGAGCAGAGAAGGGAGAGGGGGGACATGATAGCAGCTTTCACATGTATCAAGGGTTGTGACCGGCTAGAGGAGGGGGCATTTTTCAGAGGAAGAGGTGTAATAGAACACGAGGGCATGAATATAAACTGGAGGGTGGAAGATTCAGAGGAAATGTGCGGATAATGACGTCACTGAAAGGGTGATAGATAAGTGGAATATTCTCCTATCTGAGGGGGTAGAGGTAACACAGGAGAACAGTGTAAACATGCTGGGGATAAATATAAGGATATCCTAAATCTTAAACAATATTGAGGGTAAATGGGGTCTAGGGTCAGTATAGGTTTGAATAAACAACTGGGCAGACTGGATGGGCCATGTGGCTCTTATCTGCCGTCACTTTCTTTGTTTCTATGTTTATTTTACAAATAGAATGTCAGATTATTTACCGGTTAATGGCAGTGTGCTGGGGCACTTTCTCTCCTTTGTTTCTCTATCAGTTACCTGTTGATCACCGTTGGCGTTGTGTACGTGAAGTCCTTTTCCCAGTCAAGGAAGGACATCCTAAAGGACATGGTGGAGATGTGCCGTGGCGTTCAGCACCCTCTAAGGGGTCTCTTCCTCCGCAATTACCTCCTACAGTGCACCCGAAACATCCTTCCAGACGAAGGAGAACAGACCAAGTAAGTCTCCAGCGGTGGCTACACAGACCTAACGAGGGCTATAGGTAGATCACTGGCTGGGGGCATTAATGTGCCTCTGGCGTTTTAGCACTTTAGGCATAATGGTAGCTGCCGTTGTTGCTTTGTACCGATTAATTGGTGTTTAAATGAATGCTTTTTTATTGATCAGTCTTTATTTCATTGTTTGTGGATCACGTTGTCAATAAGTAATACTAATGGTAATGCGGGTGCCTGTGTTACATCCGCTCTGGGTGACTGTAGACATTGATGCTCTGGATGATAATGATGACGTCTGACCTGTCTCGCGGTGCCTTCTGCAGTGATAGCGCCATGTCTGGCAGCGAGGAAGTGACCGGGGACATCAGCGACTCCATGGACTTTGTGCTGTTGAACTTTGCCGAAATGAACAAACTCTGGGTCCGGATGCAACACCAAGGCCACAGCCGCGACAAAGAGAAGAGGGAGCGCGAGAGGCAAGAGCTGCGCATTCTGGTGGGCACCAACCTAGTGCGGCTCAGCCAGCTGGAAGGGGTGAATGTGGAGCGGTACAAGCAGGTGTGTGTGTCCTCTTGTGTATTATTGGTACTTTTATGTTCCATCTTCAAATGGTTCAGTCTGTGATTGACGTCGGTAACTTCCCCGATGGTGCTTACCGCCTGGAATCTCTGCCAGGTACACACAGGTTCAGTTTAGTCATCGGCCAGATTTAGGAGAGAGATCAGGGGCCAGATTTACTGCAAAAGTGGAGCTGTTGCCCAAAGCAACCAATCAGATTTTAGCTCTCAGTTTCCTATTACATACTAGAGAATGTCAGCTAGAATTTGATTGGTTGCTATGGGCAACTTTTGCAAACCCGCAGCTTAGTAATTCGGGCCCCAGGAGTGACCCTGAGAGCTTAGCAGCTCCATCTTCTCACCTTTTGTTAGTTTCATAACATGTGTGAACTGTTATTTCTGAAGCTGGGTACGCATTGGTGGACTTTCTGCCTTGTATCCTGCACATCACATGATAAATGATCGTGTACAGACCACCATCTTGTGATACTGCATCTGATCGCTTGATTGGATATTTGGAGCAGTCTAAGTTTCACGTTCACCGATGTCTCTGTCAACAGCTCTGCAAACAGGACCAGCCTTAGTAGCGGAGGGGAAACAAAAGGGGGGGGGGCTAGATTCCAAAAGAAGAAACCTTTAGTCACTACTTGTTGGTGCACACACTCATAATGTGGTCAAAGCGAGTTAACCAAATAAGGGGTGGAGTGGCCCTGGGCAAAACTTACTTGATTGCCACCCTTGCTTCCTGCAGCCAGCTGTTTGTAAACATACTCAGCTAACAACTGTCCGCTTCATTTGCAGATCCGCTGATGTCTGATACAATATTTTCGTAGCGTGCCGCAGCTTTGTAGATGATGCTGCCGGGAAGTAGTAGTAGTAGGGTGTCGATCGGTGCTGCTATTACTCCCCGGCAGCGTTATCTGCAGAGCCACGGCATGCTACTAATGTCTTGTAGCAGACATCTGTGGCTTTGTAGGCTCAAACACACTAGAGACGGTACTGCCTCAAACAATTCCTCCTACCTTAAGTCTTGAGTGTGGATGCACATATTCCTATTAGGACTGAAGCAGTGGGTTACTGTTACGGGAGAGTAAAACACAAATCTGCCAGTAAATTGAATATATTGTGGCCAGCAGTATCGGGAGTCTAATCGGACCTTAAATCTGGAGCATAAATGTTTTAATTGCTCTGATCACTGAAGAAACAGCCTGTGTGTATCCATCTTTGTGCCGGCCATGTTGGATTTGTCCTCCCTCTAATCCATAGCCTCTGTCACCTAGACAGGGCAAAGCTTATGCTAGCGTTTCTAAGCTATAAGCTACACTTGTTTTTGTCTAATTAAGGGATGGATCATGTAACATGGTCCCTTGGGTACATCTTCATAGTGAACAAATAGTCCTGTTTTGTTGCTTAAAAAGAAAACACACCATAAACTTGAGAAATCTCATTTGTTGACCACCTTTTCCTAGTAATGCTTCGCTTTTAGCACTGTTCTAATAGTTGCTTCTTCTTAAAGAGAAACTGTGGAAAAGGAAAATTGGAGATGTTGCCCATAGCAACCAATCAGACTCTAGCTCCCTATTTCATTTTAGAGAATGTCAGGTAGAATCTGATTGGTTGCAATATACCTCTAAATTAATCTTTTTATTTTTTAGAATACGGAATCTGCAGTCATAATCTGGAGTATTATGCATTAACCTCCAAGGCTGCCAAGTCCCAGTATAGCGAATGTGATGCCGTTTTCTTAAACGGTTCCTCATGTTTTCGCTGTGGGGAAACGTCTTGTGGTGCATGGACATTAGAGTCTTAAACAGTTATATATCAGGTTTTATGGAATATTTACAAATTACAGGGGAAGATTAAATCCAATGATCTAAATATGAATCTTTTCTAATAATAAAGGATTGTGTTGAATTCAGTTGAAGATTATGGACCGGAGTCAGACACTGCACGCTTTCTGCCTGTAACCACGAGGGGAGTTATGGGCACTTCCATGTCTAAAACACGACCTAAACTTTGCCACATGGATCTGTGTCTGTAGATTCGTGCGAATCTGCTTAAAGCTGCCCCATAGGCCTTATTAGCATGGCAAACCCCGCTTCCGTTGCACGGTTTTTGCCATGCGCAAGGCAAAGTCCTTTCCGTCTGACGGGTCTCCATGAGGACTTAAGAGTTCCATCCTCATGGAGATCTGTTTCGTAACATCAGATGTTGCGTGCAAGGGGACTTGTGCAAGCGGCTGGCTTGTCTGTGAATCCTTCCCTGTGTTGTGGATATTTTTTTTACTACATTTCTTAGCGTTGCACATGTCTCTAGTGTCCTGTCTATGCCTCGTTTTTGTTTTTGACTTCTGTTTAAAATAATTGGATTGCTGGTTGTCTTGCTCATAATCATTTTATTGCACGGCTATACAATCTTTCTATCAAAAACCATCTGTGTGTGAGCAGATTTAGTCTATGGAATAATTGTTGTGCAGTGTGTGGCATGGACCAATCTGACAAAACTGTCCAATCATGCTCTTGCTGAGGGTTCTATTCGGATTGGCGCTGTGTGGAGACGGTCTCCGTTATCAGCCAGAGGATTTCTATTTGATGAATAGTGATACAGTCGATGGCACAATCTCGGTTTTATCGTTGCAGATAAAAAAAAAAATGTTATGTTGGCACCGGTAGAATGCCAACAGTTCTAACTGAAATCAAACAACTGAATGTTACTCTCCCCAGTACTTGCTGGGCTCTGCTGTGCTTCCCCAGTTAGTGTTCGGGCTAGGAATTAGGGTTCGTGTCAGGAGTACAGTAATGCTGAATAAAGTACATGTGGGCCTTACACTATTCTATCACACAGGTGTAACATCTCTGTCTGATAGACTAATGCTGATCGTGAACGTTGTTGGCATTTTATTGTCTGCATTTTAGCCGTATTCAGATTATTGGAATGGCAAACCACGTCTGCTGGTAGCTTTGGGCAAGTAAAGTGAATTTTGCAGTGTTTCTCCAGGACAGCATTGAACTACGTGGGTGGATCTATTTTGTTTTATCCTCTGCTTACAGAAGCTCTATGCTACCTGTTAAAGTATGTGCCATCTGTTACATTCAGAGAGTCCTCTCTTTCAGATCGTGTTACCGGGGATCCTGGAACAGGTTGTGAACTGCAGAGATGCGCTAGCTCAGGAGTACCTGATGGAGTGTATCATACAGGTGAGTGAAGAGGCTCAGGCTAACGCTGCAGACTCTGATCTGGTGATAATACAAATTTTTGCAACTATTTTCTTTATTGCGGAGATGATTGCCTAGTTATACAGTCTGTAACCAGGAGTTCATTTTATGAATTGCCAACATTTTATTCATAAAGCGCTTTGCAAACAATTGGCAGCAAACCGTAATGAAACAAGACGGAGACTAGAGGCCAATCTATAGGACTTATACAGGAGGGTAGTTTGCATATTTCTCCAGTCAGAGCAATGTGATTGGCCTGTGTGATCTGGCGGTTTGGGCAGTTATTTTAGAGAGGTAATCAAGTACTCCAGGGGCCAAATTTACTAAGCTACGGGAACATATGATCCGAGGACCCTACATTAAAGCCCTGCGTCGTTCTTACTGTGCTCTCTGCATGCTTTCACTTTTCACATAGTCCCACACGGAACTCGGAACGCTGGATCCATATTGGTCCTGCGAGTGTGGTGTTTGCACACACCCATCTTCGTGAAAGTGCCTCCTTTTCATATGTCTGGATCCTGTCTTTCTGTTCCATAGCAGCAGACTCTGAACTGATGCCTCTTTCCTCCCTCAGGCTGGCGCTGTTTGCCCATCGAGAAGATGGCCCAGGGATTCCCGCTGATATAAAGCTTTTTGACATCTTCTCCCAGCAGGTGGCCACAGTCATACAGGTGAGAAACACTCATGACCCTAGTAAGGACTATTTATTAACTGGTTTTTATATAGCGCCATCAGATTACGTAGCGCTTCACAATTTTAGTAATCATTATGACAAAACCGGGTGGTAATGGACATTGGGGATTGATACATAAGGACAAGTGCTTTATATCACACAATGGAGCAGCCAGGCTGTATGGTTAAATGTGCTCAGTGCTGTGTATGATCAGTCACACAGCAGTGTTACTATCAGGACTGAGGGAATATTACTATGGAGAGAGACAGGGTGTATGGTAACAGAGCTCAGTGCTGTGTATGATCAGTGACACAGCAGTGTTACTACTAAGACTGAGGGGATATTACTATGGAGAGAGACAGGGTGTATGGTAACAGTGCTCAGTGCAGGAGTAAATTTTCTCTCTTTCAAGCTCCTTCTTAAGTCTGAATCCGTTCATTTATCACTTGTACTGTACGGAGGCCAGGAAAACATGGACTGTTAGTGGTCCCTGAGGGTCAGTGTTGGGAAACACTGATCTATAAGATACTTTTCTCAGGCATGTATACTTTGGTAGGTTTTTAAATGCCTCAATATCTGTCATGTGCCCTCGAAACTGATGTGTTAAATGCGTGTTTTTACTAATTGCAAAAAACCCTAAACTGTTTTTTTTGTTTTGTTATTTTGTTTGTATTTTTTTATATGTCAGTTGCTATTGCTCATGTCTATGTATTTGTGTAAAAAATACCTTTTTTGGTAAGGGTCAGTAAGCATACAAGGTCACGGTTGTAATGTATTAGCGCTTCATAGACTTATAACAGTTGTTGGTATCATTACTCTTCTGACTCTCGTCTGTTTTCTCTCGGTACCCAAAGTCTCGGCAGGACATGCCCTCAGAAGACGTCGTCTCCTTGCAAGTGTCTCTCATTAACTTGGCCATGAAGTGCTACCCCGATCGGGTGGATTATGTAGATAAAGTGCTGGAGACAACGGTGGAAATCTTTAACAAGCTCAACCTTGAACAGTGAGTAGATTCGCATAATAGACCTTGCAGATGAATCCTTGTTAGAGGACTTAATTGAAAGAGCAGTGACCGTATTGTCTGTGCTCTCCTTTGTGCGGTGTTTGGCTTTGAGGTTGTTCTTGGAATAAATCTCTTTATGGCTCCGTCATTAACGCCATTGGCGTTCATAAGGACACGTACGGTCATTGTGCATGGTTTTTGTTTTTTTTTCCTTTATTTCTACTAAAACTTTATTGCTCTGCAGAGGGAGAAGTATACAATATGTGGACATAGCTCTACATTACATTTTCATGTAAATAAGTGCTTGAAATGAGTTACTCCTGGGCTAAACCATGTTGATTTCAGGGGGAGTCAAGGTAATTGTATTCTTTGCATGCAGGCATATATCTTTGAATTGCTTACTGCACACAGATACTGACCAGCTTTTCTATCACACTGTTATTTAGACTTGGGATAGGAAACATCA
>WWET01001146.1:329160-340808 GCA_011038615.1 Limnodynastes dumerilii
ACACACCACACACACACCACACACACACCACACACACACCACACACACACACACACACACACACCACACACACACCACACACACACCACACACACACACCTGTGTTTACTATCAAGGGCAACAATTGTACCTATCGACGAATACCAAATCCTTAATTGTATCAGCAGACATGTTTGTTGGTCAGGCCCCCCCTGTACATCAAGTCTAATATTACAGCCTTTTACTAAGCCGTGAGAAAGGGAAAGTGGAGATGTCGCCCATAGCATCCAATCAGATTCTAGATGACGTTTTCTAGTATGTCATAGGAAAGTGAGAGCTAGAATCTGATTGGTTGCTATGGGCAACATCTCCACTTTTCCTTTCCCCGCAGCTTAGTAAATCTGGCCCCCTGTAATCCGCATAGAGAGGAGAGTGGAATCTCGTGTCCACTCCCGAGTGGAGTTCTGCACCCAGTCCAGAATCCTACCTCATGGATCTGTGTTCATCCAAATGTGGATCTGCGTCCGTTTGAATGCAGATCTGTGTGGAACTGCTGATCGACGCTCCCCCCCCAGCACTTAAAAGGGATTAGGCATGCAGGAGGCAAGTGCCTTTCCCTCTATGGATCTCCCAGATGTTGAGAGTAAAGCAGGGTACACACTGAGGCTTTTCAGCAAATAATCTTTCCAATCGCACAATCAAAAGGCTGTTTCAGCAGATATCTTACCAGTGTGTACTGTCCAAAGATCTCCTAATAGACACAGGATACACTTGCAGAAATCAATAGATATCTTTCCCTCGTTGATCTGGCATATTAGGAGCACCAAAATATTTAAATGCAAAAGATTTTAGGGGTTGTGTTTCATGTCCACAAACTGTGCCCACAGCTGTAACATCGCTGCTATACTTAAGAACGTCACCGTGCTAAAACACGGGGAAAATGCCGTCCCAGGTGGCTGATTTGTTCAAAGAACTTAGAATGCATCTATAAGGAACAGGCCCCTGATTCAGAGATTGAAAATAAGAACTTAAAGTTACACCTGGGCTAAACCATGTTGATTTCAGGGGGAGTCAAATTTCATTTGTTGCAACAGTATTATAGTTAAAAGGTGATGTTTCCCAGCTCAAGTCTAATTAGCAGTTTAAAAGTGAAGCTGATCAGGTATCTGTGTGCAATAAGTAAAAGCAAAGCATTCTCCCTGCATGCATAGAATAAAATTAACTTGACTCCCCCTGAAATCAACATGGTTTTTCCCAGGTGTAACTTTAAGTTCTTATTTTCAGCCTTTGAATCAGGCCCCAGTTGCTTAGTTATAAAGTCAACGTGTTTCGCCTGGAAAGTCAACAGTGCTTGTCATGGATGGCTTACAACTGTTTTTACGGACAGAAATCAGGGATTTAGATGAGGACTGAGAGACGTGAGAGAGGTTCTAGAGGTGCCCCAGTATGGCTTACTTTTCAGTCATGAGATGTCTCTCTCTCTCTCTCTGATGCCTGCCTTGTGATCATGGTTTGGGGATTTTTACCATTCAAATAAATAAAGCTTTTATTTTGTGGTTAGGACTATGTGAAATGCAGATGAGATTTTGAAATGTTGTGGCAAGTAAAGCAACGTGTAAGCTGCGAGGGTTGGATGCTGACCTTCGCAAATAGGGCGTGTTCTGACCAATAGGATGGGAAGACACCTGCATTTATCTACCGTGCCTCGTCGCATTCCCGATGTGCATCCAGCGTTCCATATTGGGAGTGTTTCCAAAGGTGGCAAGGGATGTGGATGGCTTGTGCTCTATGCGTGTGTGTCTGCTGTCAGAACTCCTTGGGAGCCAGGGGCGTGGCCTCTCTGGACGCAGCGTGGATTTGTGTGCAGTGGAATTTGTGAGGCGGCATCCGGTGCTAAGTCCTTTCTGCCCAGTCAGGATTTTTTTCTTCTTTTTTCTAAACCCCTTTGGCTTTACTTATTTAAGGTTCCTGTAAACCCCATGGTCCAAGTCTCTTTTTTTTCTGGTCTTATGGATAGCGGACTGGATCCAGAATGACGAAATGTTTGCTTTTTCCGTTGACGTTTTGTGTGCAGAAAAAGTCTGCTCTATAACACCGTGCACTTCTGGCTTCCAGCACAGGTCTGGATCCTCAGGGGCGGGGTTAGACTAGCCACTATTTGTACAGTGTGTACTTGGTGGAAAGCTGTATGAAAATTGTACAGTAAGGGCTTACTTAAACCCTTTATGGATGATTCTTATTTACATACTGGCCCCATATTCTGTGGGGCTGGTGCGCAAAATTTAATGTAAGGTTGTCCATTCGGAAGTCCTGCACGTGTGAAGAGAGGGGTCTCCCATCGCACGTATGAACCTTAGAATCCCCTGGCAAACCGCTAACGGAACTCCCCTGCCACTGTGGGTGGTGTAGCACAGTGGCTCAGTGAGTACCACGTGTGTCTCACAGCGTTGAGGTCATGAGTTTGATTCCCGGACTAGGCCTCATCTTTGTGTATGTTCTCCCTGTGTCTTTGGTGGGTTCCTCCGGGTGCTCCGGTTTCCTCTCACACTCCATAAACATGCTGGTAGGTTCATTGGCTGCTGAATAAATTAACCCTAGTCTGTGTGTGTGTGTGTGTGTGATTGTCTGTGTAAGGGATCTTAGTATGTAGCTCCGATGGGACAGGGACTGATGAATGTGAGATATTCTCTGTAAAGTGCTACATAATCTGATTGCGCTATATAAAAACCCGTTAGTAAATAAGCAATAAATAGCTGTGACTGCAGCGGTAGCAGACCTCTAAGATCCAGTCCAGTGTGTGTTAAATTTTATTACTTTAAACAAAGCTGTCGTTGTAATTTAGCCATGTGTGATTGTGACTTAAAATAGCACCATAACGAAAGCGATGCAGTTATTTTGCTTGTCGCTACCTGACCTTTTTCTTGTGTGTTTAAAATAACAAGCTTTGGCCTTTCAGAGTCTGACCCTGTGTACGTATGTACCCCAGTGTAATGTGTATTGTCATCTTGGCTACTGTTCCTGTTTCAAATATTTAACAAAACAAATTAGTATTTACCTATTGCAGAGGTATTTATTGTGAAATCCATGGTCATTTACCATATTTTTTTATTTTAATACATTTTTCCGTGAAGAATAGGTCATTTTGTGTTCCATTCGTCATATTATAAATGTTCCGGATGGCGAATAAAATAGTTGCTTAGGAAACGGTTTGATGACACTATTCTCTATCCTGCATAGTGCAAGAACAAAAGCAAGCCCATGTCGGGGCTTAATTGGATCATGTAAGCTGCACAGTGGCACAAGTGGCCAAAAGTAGCCTTTAATAAGAGAAGCAATGAAAAGCTTGTTTAAAGTAGCAGTCATCCGTAGAATGTGTTTCCTTTAACTCTTTTTTTATTGGAAGGACATTGGGCCTGATTCAGACTTAAGAAGGAGCTTAAGTTAAGAGAGGATAGTTACTCCTGGGATAAACCATGGTGATTGCAGGGGAGTCATATTTCATCTGTTGCAAACCGTATTAGAGTTGAGAGGTGATATTTCCTATCCCAAGTCTAAATAATAGTGCTCAGTATCTGTGTGCAGTAAGCAATTCAAAGATATATCCCTGCATGCAAAGAATACAATTACCCTGACTCCCCCTGAAATCAATATGGTTTAACCCAGGTGTAACTTTCCTCTCCTTATTTCAAATTCTTTCTTAAGTCTGAATCAGGTTCATTATGATCAAAGTACAAAACTATTCAACAGGCGAGTGAAAGACAAATCAATTAATACATAGGACAGTAAATGATTTCCAACAAAGCAATCTATTGGGAAATTATTAACTAGAGGAGAGGGAAAGACTCCACAAAGTGGGTGAAGTTGAGAAAAAAGTGGGGGAGAAGATTAGAGTAGAGGCCCATATGGGAAAGGGCAGGGGGAAGGAAAGGACTTGGGATTTATAGTTTGTGGAGAGCCAAAGGGACCAAACCAGGTCATCTCAATCACGAAGGTGGTAAGAGATATTGTCCATTCTTGCTATACACAGGATGTAGACTGAGCTCTGGTGTTCGAGGAGGTCATCCTGATTTTCAATCTTTAGCGTTGGCTTACTTGGCGTGTTATTTCAAATTTTTTTTAAGCTGTACTTCTACATATGGTTTTAATGCTCTCTTCAGGGCAAACGTCTTTTGATCGGATCCTGACGTACAAAAAAAGGGGCGTTTTCCAATCATTTCTTTTGGAAAACGTGCTTTTTCCAAACTTCGCAAGCGGTGGATTGAGAGCTCCATCCTGGGACCATTTCCAGGATGGGGCAGAAAGCCCCATAGGACTAAGTAGCTTTTAGGACTAAGTAGATAGTACAGTGAGGGCAGGCTCCGTGCTATCCTCATTTTAAGTGAGGGCGACGTGGAAGTTTTCAATCGGGCTCTTCTGAGCGTGTCCGTACAATTAAGGGCAGTGGCCTCCCTTTGTCTACAGAGAAGGCTGGATCCGGTGGTGTTTCGACATCAGATGCTGCTGGGGATGTGGTTACCGGTCCAACTGGCCCTATTGCGACAAAGATACAGCTGGCGGCTGTATCATTGCTAAAATGCTCGCCAGATAGAAATTTGCTTTTGGGAACAGGTTGAGTGCCTTGCAAAAGTATTCACCTGCAAGTCCATTTGAATACGTCTCTATCATCTTGCCACTGGGATTTTTGCCCATTCCTCAAGGCAAAACTGCTCCAGCTCCTTCATGTTGGATGGTTTCCGCTTGTGAACAGCAATATTGAAGTCTGACCACAGATTCTCAATTGGATTGAGTTCTTAAATCTTAAATGTTTCCCCTTAAACCACTGGAGTGTTGCTTTAGCGGTATGCTTCGGGTCATTGTCCTGCTGGAAGGTGAACCTCCGTCCCAGTCTCAAATCACAGGCAGACTGAAACAGGTTTTGCTCAAGAATATCCCTGTATTTAGCACCATCCATCTCTCCCTCGACTCGAAACAGTTTCCCAGTCCCTGCTGCTGCAAAACATCCCCACAGCATGATGCTGCCACCACCATGTGTCACTGGGGATGGTGTTCTTGGGGTGATAGGATGTGTTGGGTTTGCGCCAGACATAGCGTTTTCCTTGGTGGCCGAAAAGTTCAATTTTAGTCTCCTCTGACCGGAGCAACTTCCTCCATACATTTGTGGAGTTGCCTTTTGGCAAACTCAAAATGTGCCGTCTTATTTTGGACACTAAGTAATGGCTTTTTTCTGGCCACTCTTCCATAAAGCTCTATGGGATGTACGGCTTATTGTGGTCCCATGTGCAGATACACCAGTCTCTGCTGTGTAACTCTGCAGCTCCTTCAGGGTTATCTTTGGTCTCTGTACAATGCCCTCCTTGCCCGGTCAGTGAGTTTTTAGTGGCCGGCCCTCTCTTGGCAGTTTTGTTGTACCATGTTCTTTCCATTTGAAGATGATGGATTTAATGGTGCTCCGGGGAATCATCAAAGATTTGGATATTTTTTTTTTTTTTATAACCCAACCCTGACTTATACTTCTTAATAACTTTGTCACTGACGCGTTTGGAGAGCTCCTCGGTGTGATGCCTCTTGCTTAGTGGTGTTGCAGCCTCTGAGAAGGTGTGTTTATACTCACAGATCATGTGACACTTAGATTGCACACAAGTGGACATTTCACTAATGATGTGACTTCAGAAGGTAATTGGTTGCACCAGAACTTTTGAGGGGCTTCATAGCAAAGGGGTGAATACATACGCACATGCCAATTTTCAGATTTTTATTTAAAAAAAAAAAAAATCTTTTTTTTATATACTGTATAATCTTTCTCATTTCACTTCACCAACTTAGACTATTTTCTGAGAATCCATCCATTAAAATTCAGATAAAAAAAATGAAATTACAGGTTGTAATGTATCAAAATAGGCAAAAAGCCAAGGGGGGTGAATACTTTAGCAAGGCACTGTACTTATTTCTACCTGTTCCCAATAGCAGTGGGCTAAGGTTAGGGCTTAAGGGGAAGGTTTAGGTTGGGCTGCAGGGAAACAGAGGGTGGTGGTGGGGGCCTTAAGGTTAGGATAGAAAGATTACCTGTCGCCGTAGATATCTTTGCGACTTTAAGCACCGCTGCTCTCTAAATTGGAGAGTGCCAGCAGTCGCCATTCAACTGCTATGCAATTGTCTGTTGGAAAACAACCCTGTTTCCGCTGTACACCGGGGCTCTGAATCCAGCACCCTGATTCCTGCTGACCGAGGGTTGATAAATACAATTCATTCCAGTCCCTAGCACAAACCTTTAACGCTAGTCATTGTTACAACTCATACAACATATAGTATATAGAACATGTGCAGACCGGGCTGGATGAGGGAGCTGAACGCTGGAGACAAAGGATATAGATGGTTGTGTATGTATACAGGTCAGAGAAAGCCAGGTCAGGTGCTCCAGAGAGTACCTTAAGGTGAAGCAGCACAGGAGGAGTCCTGTGTCCAAATTTACTAAGCTGCGGTAAAGGAAAAGTAGAAATGTTGCCCATAGCAGCCAATCAGATTCTAGCTGACATTTTCTAGTATGTAATAGGAAAGTGAAAGCTAGAATCTGATTGGTTGCTATGGGCAACATCTCCACTTTTCCTTTTTCGCAGGTTAGTAAATCTAGCCCCTGGAGTTGTTAGATTGTCAGGACAATGAATTCGTGAATCCTCTGTAACCAAACCTGTTTTCTTTCAGCATCGCCACAAGCAGCGCAGTGTCCAAGGAGCTGACCAGACTTCTGAAGATCCCGGTGGATACTTATAACAACATCCTGACTGTGCTGAAGCTCAAACATTTCCACCCACTCTTTGAATACTTTGATTACGAGTCCAGAAAAAGTATGAGCTGCTATGTTCTGAGCAGTGCGTTAGACTACAACACGGAGGTCGGATCTCAAGAGCAGGTAGAGTCCGCCATTTTTTTCCCTGCCGCCGCCATTTTTATATTTCGGTAAAGGGAGAGAGTTCTGTTGTCAATGAAACCACTCTTATTCTACTACAGTGCGTAGGGATTCTCTAGATCCGTAACCGAATCACAGACCGCTTCATATCTCTTGGCGTGTGTAGTGTCCAGAGAAAACCACTTGTTAACACATGAACTTGCACCTGCAAAGAGTTCTTAGTGTCATGTGACGTCCGTAATGACAGTCGTTTTATGTATGACAGGTGGACGCCATCATGAATTTGGTATCGACCCTCATCCAGGACCAGCCTGACCAACCCGCGGAAGACCCTGATCCAGAAGACTTTGCCGATGAGCAGGCTCTCGTAGGACGCTTCATTCATCTTTTGCGTTCAGATGACCCTGACCAACAGTACTTGGTAAGCCGTTTTGTTGTTCTGGGTTACAGATGGTGGACTAGATCCCTGCAGTCCCTTTCCGTGTGCTAAATGCTGGGAGCTATGCATTGACCAAGAGGGAACATCCTCGTGTGAGCTCAGCTCAGCCCCTCAGTCGGTTATCTCATTGGGCTGGATCCAGACTTAAGTAAGTTCTTGAAATTAGTTACTCCTGGGCTAAACCATGTTGATTGCAGGGGACTCATATTTCATCTGTTGCAGACAGTATTGGAGTTGAGAGGTGATATTTCCTATCCCAAGTCTAAATAACATTGTGATAGTAAAGCTGGTCAGTATCTGTGTGCAGTAAGCAATTCAAAGATATATCCCTGCATGCAAACAATACAATTACCTTGACTCCCCCTGCAATCAACATGGTTTAGCCCAGGAGTAACTCATTTTAAGCACTTAAGTCTATTGTTTGCACCGTTTAGGCTTCTGCACCAGTGTTTTCACCCTGCTGGATTACAGTGTATTGGGAGCTGACAGACATGGGAAATGATTCTGCCAGTCCTGATTTTTTTTCCATGCAGTTACAGTTTGTAAATGTCTATGAATTATGGGTTTTTAGTTGGAGAGTTTGGAATCTGTGTCTACACTGAGACTTTATTTTTTAGTATTTTATTACCAAACCACTTGTCTAAACTTGTTCAGATGCAACTCGAGACCAGAGACCGTTTACACAATCCTACAGCAATCAGGTTTGCAAATTCAACACCATATCTGTGATACATACTTGTCTAATATTACAGCAACATTCATCCCATCTTCGTCATGACGCCCTGAAAGGTGTCGCTGTCTGATGTCAGAAGTAAAAGAATCTGATAAAACCGTCACACTTTCTTTTGTGAATTGATCTGGTGTTTGGAGGTCAAAGTGGAGATGTTGGGCATAGCAACCAATCAGATTTCAGCTGACATTCTCTATTATGCAATAGGAAAGGGAGAGCTAGAATCTGATTGGTTGCTATGGGCAAAATCTCCACTTTTCCAAACCCGCAGCTTAGTAAATCTGGCCCCAAAGTCTCCTAATTTTTAAGCAGGTTTAGAAATAATTTAACCTGACCAGTTGGCCAGGATTGGATGTAATGAGAGGTCGGATGAGCTTACACACTTATCCAATGTCTGACCAACTGGACCGTCAGGGGTCGGATTAGACAGGTATTGGATAAGAGCTTTATGGTGGTAGGTCTGGGGTGTGTAGCTCCAAAATTGCAGGTAACCTGTGGCTATTTGTTGATGACAGCTTTGCCTCCTGTGCTGATTGGCTGTCCGAGATCTTTGTGGAATGGGAAATGTAGATTCTATGGGCCTGATCCAGACCTATGCTCGGATGCGTTTTTACGATGGTCGTAAGTGTAAAAACGTACTTACTGCGCATGCTCGGGGCATGTTACACTCATGTTACGCTACGAAAGTCTGAGCGTATGGCCCACGAGCGTACCAGCTTCGTTACTACGCTCGAGGGGGCGTGTCTGCCGTTCGAAAGCCGTAAATACGGACTGAGGGCGGGGTGAGCCATTTAAATTGTACAAAACTCATAAAAAAACAATTCAGAGCGATGATTCAATATCAATAGTTCTTTATTATAAAAGCTATTGCCACTATTATTACAGATTAAAAGTAATAATACAGATCTTTCTTCCACATGCATGCTCGGGGCATGTTACACTCATGTTACGCTACGAAAGTCTGAGCGTATGGCCCACGAGCGTACCAGCTTCGTTACTACGCTCGAGGGGGCGTGTCTGCCATTCGAAAGCCTTAAATACGGACTGAGGGCGGGGTGAGCCATTTAAATTGTACTAAACTCATAAAAAATAATTCAGAGCGATGATTCAATATCAATAGTTCTTTATTATAAAAGCTATTGCCGCTATTATTACAGATTAAAAGTAATCATAAAGATCTTTCCTCCACATGTAACGATGGTAATGCTGTATAGTAACAGCACTATGGGTTAACTCACAATGACATATAATATCTCAGTATCACAATTATAGATAAACCGGCCGGTATAATATCATAGTATTCTGACTCTAAAACGCAGTCCTTGTAGTCTGTGGATATATGTAATTAAAAAATCCAACGCCAATCATATGCACCAATCCTATGCCTAAATCTAGACCAGCAGTCTGAGATATATACTCAATCACCTCACCAAACCGTATACTTACCATTGTCTATCTGTGCCATAGCGGCCTCTATATTGTGAGAGTGAACGTATTATTAAGTATCTTACCAGCTGGTATAATAACACCCTATACCCCCCTAGTTGGGGTCAATAAATCAACTGCATGGACTTTACAACAAATTTTTCTACCAATCTCTATACAATTGTTTGCTGGATTCACTACATATTGGATTTTTTAATTACATATATCAACAGACTACATGGTTTAGTGTTTTAGTGTCGGAATACTATATTATACCTGCCAGTTTATCTATAATTGTGATACTGAGATATTGTATGTCATTGTTAACCCATAGTGCTGCTACTATACAGCATTACCATCGTTACATGTGGAGGAAATATCTGTATTATTACTTTTAATCTGCCATAATAGTGCCTATAGCTTTTATAATAAAGAACTATTGATATTGAATCAGAGCTCTGAATGATTTTTGTTCTTTAAAGCAGGATTGATTCTCTACCAATACCCATATTATATTGCGTTATTAATTACTCTCATCTCGCATACGAAGCGCCCCTTTCTATTCTGTGGGATTGTAATAGTCCCGCATTATAACCTTTACTATTTAAATCGTGCAGTATGGGCGTGTGAAGCGTCGTAACTCCACAAGGAGCTTTACGATGGCTGCGGCTATGCGTGGAAATATAGGGTAGGGTTTGCTCAGCATAAGACGACAAAAGTAAGTACAAACAGGGGGAGTGCGTCGGAGGCACGCTGGCGTAAATACGCTACACACACCAGCGTTTCATGATCGTAGGTCTGGATCAGGCCCTATCGCCCAATCATTGTATTGCCCTAGAGGAAACCTTTAGAATTGCTGGGACAAGAGGAGGGTGACAATCGGGGGCATGCGTTGACCGTATTTTGTACGGCGCTGTGGACACCTTGTGGTGGCGCCTTATAAATAAACAATAATAATAATAATATAAGATCCGGAGTCACAGTTACGTAGTTTTAGTCTTACGTGCGTTGTTTTAAGTATTGAGCTACTACACATGCATAGTAGATTATTTACGCTATTAAGGTACCACTTCTGTGCGTAAATTGCTTACGTAATCTACGTACAGGGATGGTACATAGATAGCGTAAATAAGCGTAGCGGCTCAATTCTTAAAATGACGTACGTGAGACGTAAACTACGGAACTGAAGATCCGGAGTCACAGTAATGTAGTTTTAGTCTTACGTGCGTTGCTTTAAGAATTGAGCTACTACACATGCATAGTAGATTATTTACGCTATTAAGGTACCACTTCTGTGCGTAAATTGCTTACGTAATCTACGTACAGGGATGGTACATAGATAGCGTAAATAAGCGTAGCAGCTCAATTCTTAAAACGACGTACGTGAGACGTAAACTACGGAGCTGTGGATCGGGACCGTAGTGTTTGTTTTTAATGACTGCGGTAATCAAATGCCTTCAATTTCAAAAGAAAAGTTTTGGTTGCAAATCCGTGGCAGTGATCTCTCGGACGTGCCTTGGGTTACGCCAACGTGTTCTCGGATTCACTTGATGGTCACAAATTAAATTGAAACATCACGTTTTTGGGGATAGAATGGCACGTTTGTAAACCCAATCCCTCCTGTGGGCCTTGAATTGAAATACAATGGTTCACTTGATTCTGGATTACTAACGTGTTTTAGGAACCAAGTGGAAGCTATAGGTGCCATATAAAGCATTCCTTTTATTTGCAAATCACCAATTGAGATTTAAACATTTATCAAACCGTGATATTTGCAGTCTCTTCTTTTCATCTATAGAATAAATCCTTAATTACCGTATTTTTGTCCATCACAAAAGCTTGCTGGAAACAAGTTACCTCTTGTGTATAAGACGGACAGGCTTTTGAAAGCAATGTAATTAACGAAGCTATTCACTGTTTAATCCAACAGATGAATCAAGGTTGTTATAGGTCTGTGTGTATTGCATCGCATAGAAATAATTGCTTTCATTGTGCACGTTTCGTACAACTATTCTGGTCTTTTCAAATTACCGTCAGCGTTTCCAGTATCCTCATTTTCCGCCCTATCAGTTCATTTTTAATATCCTCTATCATTTTCTGTCATCGCGGCAGATGTCAGAGGTTTTGGATGCGTTTCTGCCTGCCACGTAATGTCGTGGCGGGGGGGGGGT
>WWET01001146.1:359362-371286 GCA_011038615.1 Limnodynastes dumerilii
GCGGGGAGGGGAGTCTTAGGGTTGGGCTGTCTTAGGGTCGGGCTGTGTGGAGGGGTCTTAGGATCAGGCCGTGGGGAGAAGAGGGTTAGGGTAATGGAAGGGAAAGATTAAGGTAAGGATTAGAATAAGGGTTGGGATTAGATAAATACTTAACATTTGTCACTGTGTCTTAGTCCGGGGGTGATCGATTGCTTCTCGGCCAGGCAGAAGCAATTGATTTGAGCTCCAGTTTGGGAATGACGGGGGGTAAACGTCTCTTTCAAAAAAGGGCAATTGTCGCCACCGACCCACACCTGTGTAGCTGATCTAGCAAACCACGCTGGAATTTTTGGTTTCACAGCGATTAGGAAAGGTGCATCAGACTTGCCTTAGTGCATCAGAAACCTAAATAATGCAAAAAAAAAATACTTGTGAAAGATTAATCCATTTATTCAGAATAATTAATTTTTTTATGATTTTTCTATCGTGATCATGATACATAATGGCCTCTCTGTATCAGGATGTCCCTCCAAATATTGGTACGGGATGGGGTTTTTTTTCTATATAAATCATACTGACCCTGGGCCTAGTCCATATTTCACCCTCAATTTAGATTTGGATTTGGAATATCCTTCTATTTATCCAGAGTATGATTACGTTTTTCTACCACCTTAGATGGGAAACTATTCCCCTTCCCAAATACCCTTCCAGAGAGGTGATTTATCTGTACATTTCCCCCCTCCACTTTGGTCTCCTTTCATATCACATTGTGAATGACAGGAGAGGGATTGTAAGTATTGCAGTTCTTGCAATAGGCTCAGTGAATCCTTATCCCTCTCTAATGCAGCCGGTTGGGCTCCGTTGTGTTTAAGGAGGACTTAAAAGGCTTATAGTAGTATCGCCAATATATTTATCTTCTCCTATTCCATCCTCTGAGGATAAAAAGGGAATGAATTCTCACAATTTATCATCCGCTGTTTAATGATATTTCCTATTCTGTCTTATAAAATTCATAAAATCATTTTAATGAAGTTAATATTAGCAGTTATGAGTTTTGTGTGTTTAGTAGATAGTGTTTAGTAAGGCAGGGGAGGAGACTTGCGATTTTCCCTGTGGTTTTCGTGTATGGTTTGCAGTTCTGATCTGCATTTCTATAGATCACCTCCCGGCAATGAAATGACGATCACTGTAGTTTTTTTATTATTAGTTTGTGATGACAGTGTCGTTTCCACGACTGGTGTATCTTTGAAAATTCCTACTCCGACAGGTATTCAAACCTTAACCGTTCCCTACCCTTAACCGTTCCCTTTCTGCAGCCTAACCTTAACTGTGCCCTAACCCTAACCCTAACCATCCCCGTTCCACAGCTTAATCCCAGCTGGTCCTTTATTCCACCTTTATCTTCACATTAACTCCACAGTTCACAACTCCCCCCACTCCAGTGCCTTGTTGTCCCCCCTTATCTTGCCCGACTGTTCCATATCTTTCATCTGTTTGCTTTCTCTCAAGCTCCTCCCTCGCGACATTTTGGGTTACAGTCGACCCGAATACTCAAAGCTTTGGCAAGCTTTCAATGCCAGATGTATTGATGATATCTACATTTCAGGCAAGACTTCTCATATGCCAGATTCCTCCTTCACCCTAATACTACAGTGGCCTTCGAGTTATGCTAGCCAGCCCTTACTGTACAATTTACATCCCTCCCCCTCCTCCCGTCACCACACTCCCTAGGACAGATCAGGATCCAGCATTCTGTCTTTTTCCGTTCTGGTACTGCGGTACCTGCACATGTGCCATAGTACCAGAAAGGGGCGTTTTCCAATCACAGTGATCAGAGAATGCCCCCTTGCTGTAATTGTAGATCCAGCCCACAACATAGAAAGTGAACATAAGAGCCACATGATCCAATTGTTTATTTAAATTATACTGACATTACATTAATTTATGTAATTTGAATAATTCGCATACTCACCCATTCATTTTTGGAAGCGCCGCTGCCGGACAACCAGAGAGGCAAGTAACCCTCTACGGGGACTTAGGGTTACGCTGCGTGGTGGGGAGAGACTTCGGGTTAGGCTTTGAGTGAGGGGGGAGAGATTTAGGGTTAGGCTGCAGAGGGGGAGATTTAGGGTTTGGCTGTGGGGAAGGCAGACTTAGGGTTAGGCTCTGGGGGCAGAGAATTGGGGTTAGGCTCTGGGGGTGAAGACTTAGGGTTAGGCTGCGGGGAAGGGAGACTTGGGGATATGCTGTGTGTGGGGGGGAATTAGGGTTAGGCTGTGGGAGGGGGGAGACTTAGGGTTAGGGAGTGGGTTGGGGATAGCATACTGACCTTCCTTTCGAAGCACCATGTTCTGTGCTCCGGGGATCGGTTGCTATGCCTCATCATGGCTGTCTAATGTCCTTTCCCCTTTATGTATCATGCCTGTCTACATTGGTCACCATATCATATGTTGATCTGCTTTTATAGCTAGCTCATGACTATCCATGGAAACATTGTTTATATGTGTTAAAGTCATTATTAGTATCTGTTGTTATAATGTATTGTCTCATGTTCTCCATATCTGCAAGATGAAGGTTTGTTTGATTACGTGTGTGGGCGACTAATTTGTGGGGGTACAATACCCTTTATTTGTAATAACTACAAAATGACAACATCAGCAGAGTAAATGTCACTGGGCTGTAACCGATGAGTTGTATGTGGGAGTGATTCAGAGCCATAACATACGGTAAGACCGGTCTGCCTAAGAATTAAGGTACTGTCTAAGCAGCATGGAACAAATCTCTGTTATATATTTACAAGTGCAAACTATCATGACTGCAGTATATGACACACAGTCTCCTTGCCCTGTGTACTGCAGTATCTCAGCTGGCTGAATAATAAGAATCTTCTTTGCTTTCCAAATCTAAGCAGTGCAATTTTATGCAATTGTTAGTCATCGCTTTAAGTTCTTGATTTCTCTTGTGTTGTGGGTTTGCTTTGAAAATAGGAGCCAGATTATAATTTGACAGCAACAATCTGCATCAAATAGGGGTCTATATGATGACTAGATCAGAGCTAAGCGCTTCAGACGTGGTTTGATGGGTTATGTCAGCGTTCCCCTAATGAATCCTTAGCCTGGGTGAGAGTTAAATGGCATATAAATAGTTACTGGTTAAAGCTGACAAGCCGCTCTGGCACCGATCAAGCCCCTAGGAAAAGGGGCTACTCTAGAGTAAGGGCATAACAGGTGTAAGTAAAATGGGAGGGATTGTTACAGTTTTAACTGCAAATGGAATTTTCTGTGTGCATGGCGGTCTGAACCCCCCCATCACTCCTTTTCTGAGTTCTGAACGCTTAGGTGTTCAGAATCCTGTCTTAAAAATCACAGCACGTGTCCAGAACCCTGCCTGAAAATCTCTGCATAGATCTGCCAAGCTCCGCCCACTTACCCTTATCTGCATGCTTCTCCCCGCCCCCACGGAACTCCTATTCTACAGACTATTGTGCTAGCAAAACCACAACCCTCTAGAGCCTGTGTTTAATAACGAAGTATGAAGGACTGGAACCAGAGAGGTCACATCCAAAAACAGGAGTAGAGGTGAGAGGGATTGGGGTGATCAACAGATCATCGCTTCCAATTTGTTCCATACGCTTGGAGATCCGTATCGTTCAAGCTTTTGGAACGAGCGATGCGATCAATGGTATCAGATCCCTGCCGATTCCTTTCCTGAGACCTAAATTGGCGGAGGTCCACCTCACCAGCACATAGGCTATTTTTATTATTAAATTTATTGTTATGGTAATAGAGGGCTTTTAATAAACCTGGTATTTTATTTGCACAAAATTAAACTCATTACTTTTGGCTGGTATTTACTATAATTAATAAATCAAGTTGGAGAACATTTCGTATAAAACAGTAATATAATTTCACTGGGTAGACTCAGACTGAAAACAGCTTCAGATGGCCAATAACCTCTGGTTAATTTTACGGCTACTTTTAATAACAATCTGTCAAAAACTCCTTCCGAATAGGACACTAATTACCGATGGCAATAACAAACTCCCACTCGCTGACAAGCAAAATAGTCTGGAAAAACTTAATCTTGCATTTATTATTTGGAACAGCATACTGTTAGAATTTCACATATCCCTAATTTGTGGAAAGAACAGACTTCTAATCACATTAGCATTTTATTCTGAAAGCCAGAAAATCACTATATTCTAGAGGAGAAAGGTGTGGGGTCATGTGACCAGCTATTACAGAACAGGTGCATAATAAATCAACAGGGTCATGTGACTGAGCGGGGTTTTATTACTAGGTAACAGCTGTCTATCAGGGTTGGACCATGTAGAAGTTATCAGTGGGCTATTGCTGTTGAATCTGTCTATTATTAGGTGTTAGCTTTATTAATACTTTCAAAAACAAAAATAGAGGTGTTTCCCATAGCAACTAATCAAAATACAAATATCATTTATCTAGAACATTCTAGAAAATTTTGGCTTGTGTAGATGGGAATGCTTCGAATTTTATGACAACGGACCGGATTCCGAACTCCGCTAGTTTACAGCACGTACGGAAGACTGGCAGTCCGACTCTCCTGTCACTCCCTTCTCTCATGCGGACTTTAGGTCGGTTACGCTGCCATAAGTCAGCCGTGCGCATCAGCCATTCGTATGACCGCTGAAAGTACTAAATCTAGGGTTGGTTTTTACTTATCCCCCCCCGGGAGATCTTGGAGAAGCCTGTATGGGGGCGGGGCTTGATGATGACCATATCTTTAAGTCCTATCCAATCAGTAATGAGAGGGACTTGTGGAAGAATTGCCTGCTTTCGCGAGTCTCCTGGATATTCCGGAAACCCTGACTAAATTCCACCCAGTATGTACAATTTAAATGCCCCCCCCTGCCCCGCCCACATTGCGGAGTTTAGACGGGCGGAGGGAAAGCACCCCCGCCCACTTTCACGTAACTTCGAACATACGGAAGACGACCACGACCCTCCATACATATGTCCCTAAGTGCATACCCTCCAACGTGACCCATTCCATTAGGTACAAAATACTCTGCTCCTCAGTTTCCAGCTGTCAGTTACTATGGTAACCACCTTTGTTGAAGAGGCACTTCATTCATTTAAACCAGGTGAGTGACAGTTGGAAGCACAGCAGCGGATTAAATTGTACCTAATGGAATGGATCATGTTGGAGGGTATGCGATTCAAAAGTCAGTGCGTAAATACTACGTAAGTTAATCCACTCCTAAAAATACGCACACAACCCCACGCAAAATCAGATCTGTGAATATGGCCCAGTATTAATTAATACCTTTATTAATCCCAGCACATGACAGCTCCCAGCCTGTTCAATAAGAAGCCAGTTCTGGCATTTTCCAGTAATCAGAATTGCTATCATTGTACAAAATATCTGTCTGAAAAGATATTGCCTCTACGCTTACACAATATTCAATATTAATATTTTCCACAAATATTAGACCTGAAATAACAGGAAAGGTCACTTCATTACCTTGCGCCATAGCTGTAAATCAGATATTGTCTAGTGAAGCCTATCTAATGACATCTGGTTTCTGTGGGTTACAGTATAACACAGCTAATCCCACCATGAGCTAGATTTACTAAGGGACAAATTAGGCAGCCATGTTAAATCGCAAGCCATCGCCACAGTTCTGTCAGAGGGTATAAATAGGGGACAAATAATGAGTGGGAGGGACACAGAATATGAGTGTGAAGATTTTTATTCTTATTTTTATTATGTAACCCAGCAATACAGTACTATTTACTATACTATTAATTTTTTTTTTTATAACATTATTGGGCAACATGTTTAGTAACAATTTTACCCTATCTACGTACGTTTTGTTACATAGCTTGCGTACATGCGGTCTTTAAGGAACAAAACGTATGTAGATAGTGTAAAATAGTTACTATGCATGTGTAGTAGCTAGAATTGTAAAATTAGGCACGTATGTAAAAAAATTACGGTTTTGTGAATCTGGCCCCTTATCTATGCTGCAGCAAGCCATTAACGCTTGTTATGCTGACGCTTATGGTACTAAAAGCCAAAGCATACAGTGCTGTGCCTTCCAGTACTTTATGTGGCAGCATGCTAACGGTGAATAGCATGCTGCGGTGTGCATTTTTTGTGCAAAAAAAACAAAACAAAATGTTTTATCATTTTTAATTTAGAAAGTGAGTCAAATTATATCAAATCGACACTCGCAGCTGGCACATTAGAATGGCAATTTGTTTTCCTTATGATTTTACTAAGTGACGTTTAGTATATCTGGCGATTCGTATATCTTTCCTTTTCATGGTGATCATCCTAAAGCGCCTTTGAAAAGCATGTATTTTGGGCGTTTGGCGATTTCCCTTTCGTAAATCAAGCGATTGGAAAATTCCCAAAAAGTGATTGTTACAAAATCTGGCCCCATGTGTTAAAAGACGTCTGCAAGTTTGTGTACAGAATGTTGATCAACAACACACTGTCAGGCGTTATGGGAATCTTACTTCATATTATTTCACTGTATTTATTTAGTCGTTCTGGCTGCAGCACGATTCCACTGAGGAGGCAGCCATTTTGTGTGGATGAAATTGTAGGGCATAGACTGCTGGTTGGGGTTATAGGGGTTGCGTGGCCCTGTCATATTATTCTGAAGCACTCGATTTGTTGCCAAGAGGTGGTTGTTTGCAATAAATTAGCCCATTTGGTATGCAGGGGTTGCCATGTTCTGTTGGGAGGACCCAATGAAATGCATGGAGAGCTGGTAACCATAATATAGATCAGGCCTGGTCTACTTGTGGCTCTCCAGATAATGTCCCAGAATGCTTTGTCAGGTAATCATTATGCTTATGTCATTACCGTTTGCTTCTTGTATGTGTGTCCAGCTTCCATTTCTGCCCTTTTGTATATGCGTGCAGCTTCCGTTTCTACCCCTTCTATGTGCCTTGCTTCCATTTCTACCCCTTCTATGTGCCCTGCTTCCATTTCTACACCTTCTCTGTGCCTAGCCTCTATTTTAACCCCTTCTATGTGTCCAGCTTCCATTTCTGCCCTTTCTATGTGTCTTGCTTCCATTTCTGCCACTTTTGTGTAAACACTTTTTCTCTTTATAACCTTTTGTAAACGGACTTACCCTTTCTTGCTTTCTTCTCCCTCTTCCTCCTTCCTTTGTAGTGCTCTCAGCCTGCATGATGCTGCCTGTGTCATTCACATAAACAGTGTTAGTTATATAGGGATCCACAGGTGCCCTATAGGACGAAATCTATTTCTATGCATGATACTACATATATGCCAGGTCAGTGTCATTCACATTTGGTATGCTGGGGTTGCCATGTTCTGTTGGGAGGACCCAATGAAAAGCCTGGAGAGCTGGTAACCATAATCTAGATCAGGCCTAGTCTACTTGTGGCTCTCCAGATAATGGTCCAGATCCAGAACAACGCTTGTGAGCGAATTTGCGCGTGGCGGAGACGTAAAATTGCTTTTTGGTTAGTACTGCGCATGCGCACCATAGAAAATACGCTTAGTAACGTAGCGTAATGGTGAACGTATGGGCCATTCACGTATGTGTCAAGTAAATACTTACGTGTGGGCGTACCAATTTTATGTGAGTCCAAAATACATCTGAATTACGTTAAGTAGGCGGCGGTTTGTATTTAAAGTGTACAGTATGGGCGTGCTTAGCTGCGTAAATTCGTATTGCCCATACGTACGCGTGTGGATCACTGCGGTTACGTTGGCAAAAGTTAAGGTAGGGTTTAGAAAGCGTATCTATGCAAAATACGTACGTTCAAGGGGTGTGCCTAGGGGATTTTCGCACACGAAAATACGCTACGCGAATAAATGTACGGCAAACGTAGTTCTGGATCTACCCCAATGTCACAGAATGGTTTGTCAGGTAATCATTATGCTTATGTCACTACCGTTTGCTTCTTGTATGTGTATCCAGCTTCCATTTCTGCCCTTTTGTATATGCGTGCAGCTTCCATTTCTACCCCTTCTATGTGCCCTGCTTCTATTTCTACACCTTCTCTGTGCCTAGCCTCTATTTTAACCCCTTCTATGTGTTCAGCTTCCATTTCTGCCATTTGTAAATGTGTCTTGCTTTCATTTCTGATCTTTCTATGTGTCCAGCTTCCATTTCTGATCTTTCTATGTGTCCAGCTTCCACTTCTGCCCTTTCTATGTGTCCAGCTTCCATTTCTGATCTTTCTATGTGTCCAGCTTCCATTTCTGATCTTTCTATGTGTCCAGTTTCCGTTTCTGATCTTTCTATGTGTCCAGCTTCCATTTCTGCCCTTTCTATGTGTCCAGTTTCCATTTCTGCCACTTTTGTGTAAACACTTTTTCTCTTTATAACCTTTTGTAAACGGACTTACCCTTTCTTGCTTTCTTCTCCCTCTTCCTCCTTCCTTTGTAGTGCTCTCAGCCTGCATGATGCTGCCTGTGTCATTCACATAAACAGTGTTAGTTATATAGGGATCCACAGGTGCCCTATAGGACGAAATCTATTTCTATGCATGATACTACATATATGCCAGGTCAGTGTCATTCACTGAAACAGATTTTAGCTTCGGTAGGAGCCCTGTATAACCAGCACTTCTAAAGTGAATGACGCTGACTACATCTACCATTTGGTACGTCGGGTGTCTATGTGAACTGCGGTCTATGCGATTCCACGGCTCATCCACCTCTAGAACCAGACCTAGTTGTTTATATTGATTTTTTTTTTTTAAATAATACAGGGTTGCCAACTTTAAAGATCCCGGAGGGAAGCCGTAGATGCATGCAGGGGGTGGGTCTTAACTGCACGCCACTTTCGGGTTTCATATGGATGGGGGCGGGGCTAGATGAGGCAATTTGCGTCATGGAGTCCCTCCCTGTCCCTAGCAACACTAGTAAACTAGTGTTGCCAGGCAGGGGGGAAGGACTTGAGGCCGTGGTTTGATGGAAACCACAAGCCTCAAGTCCCTTGCGGGAGATTTTCCGGCTCTCACGGGTTCTGGGAGAACTGCCCGAATTTTGGGAGTTTCTCGGACATTCTGGGAGAGTCGGCAACTATGGAATAATAATCATAGATAACTAAGTCATTTTCAGCTATTCCTTGGGTTATTGTGAATATATTTTGCAGTAACATATATATTCAATTTTCTCTTTATCCATTTGCTCTTTCATGCTACTAATGAGATATTTCTGCTCTAATAGATTCCTTGATTAACACGGCCTCCTATCCAGACACTGCCTAATAGAACAGCACATTTACCATATTCATTACGCCCAGGCATCTGTATAACACATCTGCAATTCCCTGAGATTCAGACAGTGATTATATCCATGTGAATAAAAGAATTTAAAACAGGGTTGGCGACTTTTAAAAGCTTCCTTCGAGGAGATTCCATGCAGGGGGTGGGGCATAACGTGATTTATGCAAAACATGTCATTAAGCCCCGCCCATTGACTATTAATTACCCCCTTTTCAGGTTTAATAGGGATGGAGGCGGGGCTTGATGACACAACTAGCTATCACAAAACTATCACATAAACATGAGGTTTTTAATATTTACAAGCATGCGTCTCCATGAAAACTTCAGTTTCCATGGTGATGCATGTACGTAACGCTTCACTCCTTCGTTATATTTACAAAGCCTTGGAGTGGAGTTTTACACTGCTCCCAGGATAAAACTAACACCAGCTCAGGCTTGCGTTAAGGGTAGGTATTCCTGCGATATACCCATATACCTCTCTTTTCCTCTCCATAATAGCTGTTATTAGGGGGAGGGAAAGGGGATGAATGTATGAGGAAACCGCTGAAATAAACATGTGAGTATAGGTAAACAAAAACAAAAAAAAAAAGCTTTTTTTTTCTTTCTATTTAATTTTTAACAAAAATATAAATAATAACCTACCAAAAAATAAATAATAACCTTTATACATTTTTTTTATAGTAAAAAAAATCAAGACAAAAATGAAAACTTACCTGTCCAGGAGACGCGTTTGACACAGAAGATTTCAGAGTCCCGATATGAACTCATAGTGCATGCGCCGTGTTTTTCATACCGGGATTTGAAATGTTCAAAGTCCCGCAATGGATTCTCTGCTCATGTTTCATATGCATGAAATGTGCTGGTGAAGACCTCGCAGAAGGGGTGAGTTTTAGTAAATTCTGTGAATGTTACTGATCCAAATTAGCTTCTCCATGCAGTGAGGATCAGTAACCTTCATTTAAAAATGATAGTCTATGTAAATAGACCCCAGAGTGATAATCGCTGTAAAAATACGCTGCTTACACAGGTTTGCATACAGCAATTGCTAAAGCCCAACATTCCAGACCTTCCAACATGACCCATTCCATTAGGTACAATTTAATCTGCTGCTGAGCTTCCAACTGTCACTCACCTGGTTTACATGAATAACTGATATTTAAAAAGCTATTTGCCTCTTCAACAAAGGAGGTTACCATAGTAACTGAGAGTTGGAAACAGGAGCAGAGTATTTTGTACCTAATGGAATGGGTAGGGTTGCCGACTCTCCTGGAATATCTGGCAAAGCTACTGCAAGCCCCACCAGCCATTAATTATTACTGTAATCCCTAGCGTTACTAGGGATGTGCGGGGCTTGATGATGTCATCAAGCCCGGTCCATCCCCTGAAACGCTGGAGATCACAGAAGTGATTGACGAGGGCGTGGCTTAATGGCGTGATTTGCATAAATCGAGTCATTAATCCCCGCCCCCTTGCAGAAATCCATGGCTTCCCTCTGGGTTCTCCCGGAGGGAAGCTCTGAAAAGTCGCCAACCCTGGGAATGAGTCATGTTGGAGGGTGTGGCTTTCCAAAAACAAACATCAGTATTTATCATCTCAGGTCCCTGCAGCTAACATTACACACAGTAATTTGGGGTTGGTCGCCCAGTGCACAATACAAAGCAGCTGTTTCTGGTCTCTTCCCTTGCTCTAGCTCAGACATGGCCAAGTGTCTCTCCAGGGGGCAGATTTACTAATCTGCGGGTTTGGAAAAGTGGAAATGTTGCCCATAGCAACCAATCAGATTCTAGCTCTAACTTTTCTACTACATACTAAAGAATGTCATCTAGAATCTGATTGGTTGTTATGGGCAACATCTCCACTTTTCCAAACCTGCAGCTTAGTAAATCTGTCCTCAGGTGTTCTAAAACTACAACTCCCAGCATGCTCTGTCTGGTATCAACTATGCCTATGCAGTTAAAGCATGCTGGGAGTCGTAGTTTCAAAACACTTGGAGAGCCTGCTCTAGCTAACTCAGATTAGCTCCAGGTCTTCCACCTGAGTCCTGTGGGAAAGAGAGTGTGGATGACTTACCCTGTCTGTAGCTGAAGACTGCAGACTCACAGTTACACTAAAAGGTTGTCTTACTCACCTGTGGCAAACTACCTGTATTGCTACAATGGGTTATTTCATTGTGTTCCTTACTTGTCCATATGTTGCAAGCTTTCACCAAGAAATACACCATTTAAAGATCTGTAATAGATGCCCTAACAATCAATATCAATGTTAACATAGAGTTCTATATTGTTCAATACTAACGTATCATGAGTGTGTTAGGTAATGGCTATGCACACATTTTCCACAGATAAGTAATGCTTAATTCTATTCCTTTATTTGCTGATGTAAAGTCATGTAAACAGTGATGAGTACACGAAGCCCTAGAGAGAGATATGGGTACGTGAAGTCCACACATAATGCACAATAAATGTAAAGCAAGAACAGACATTATCCGGATGGAAAATCACTTACATCCAAGCCCTTTGTACAGATTGATTTCTCTTCAACGCTGAACTCTGATCACACTGTAATATAAACTCATGTTGGCAGTACAATCGTTAAATTAAGACACAAAACAATAGATTACCAACTGGAGGACACAAAGGAATTAAATAAAACTCCAATCCTGATCACAGAGAATAATAATAATCATAA